>CP139501.1:189258990-189561490 GCA_021014915.2 Artemisia tridentata subsp. tridentata
ACTTCTCCACATCCAAAACATGTTATGGGGGCTTTGATTATAAACCCACAATCGAGATTTGAATCCTAGTGAATGACCAACCCTTTCTTACAGTTCCCACAAGGTTTCGGAAGTTTCCAGGATTATGTGGGTTTGACTTTTGTTGCATTGGGTAAAGTCCCATTGAAATCTCTTTTCTAGTTGACCTGAAACTAACCCTTTGTAGTTTCCTGTCTCTTGGGTGGTGGTTGAGTAACATTACTACTTGGTTGTTATCCGATTTCTTTTGTTGTTGTTGTTATTGGAATTGTTTCGGTTGCTGTTATAGTTGTTGTTGTTTGGGTGTTGTTGTTGGAGTTACGGTTCTTGTAGTTACGGTTAT
The DNA here is from genome assembly GCA_021014915.2 of Artemisia tridentata subsp. tridentata. Lineage (NCBI taxonomy): Eukaryota > Viridiplantae > Streptophyta > Magnoliopsida > Asterales > Asteraceae > Artemisia > Artemisia tridentata. The sequence goes on from CP139501.1 coordinate 189,259,352, forward strand.
TTTGGTGTGTTGTTTGAAGCAGTTTCTTTCGTCACTATTGGCCATGATTTTTGGGAACATTTGATTCCCTCATCTAATGTTTGGGGTCAAAAGAAATCATATCTCCAGGATTTTGTGGGGAAATCCTCCAAGAAATTCTCCAATAGTTCTCAGTGCCCGGGAACCATTGTCGGACAAAAAGCTGCCAATTCCTGAAATTCCTAATATATGCCTCAATTCATTACCTGCTATCCTAGCTCTAAAATCTGTTTCCATCTTTTTCACTTCTGTTCGTGGGCAAAACTTCTTTGTCAGCCTTCTTGAATTCGTCCCATGTAAGTTTGTGGCATTCTCCTTCCCCATGGGCTTTGCTCGAATTCCACCATGACATAGCTTCCCTAACGAGGTACTAGTAGCAAATTAACTTTGCTTCCTCCGGACAGTTGCATGAAGAAATACTGTTTTGTTTTTTTAACCATCGGATCATGGCAGTGGCCCCTTCAGTCCCTTTGTTTTTTTCCGAATCCCACTCTTAAAACCCTTGTACGTACATTTAGACCATTTTACCATTGGTATTTGTCCCTGCGGCTTTCGCGGTTTCTCCCCCGTGAAGCAGTTCAGAAAAAAGCTGCAGCTAGGGAGTCTTTCTGAAACCCAATGCTCCCTCTATACTTCGGAAAACAAGCTTTCTGACTTCCGCGGGGGTATAGCAGTAGTGGTCTTTTGGGTGGCATAATTCTTCACAATCAAAAAAAGAATACAACAATGTAATCCCAATAGAAAACGATCTCATACACAATATATACAACCACAACATGTATTTCATCCCAACAAGTATAAATACAACCACAGCATGTATAAATCAAAAAACCACAACGAAACATCTAAATATAATACAACGCACAGATATAATCTGAAAAATTTTGGTTTCGCAGCCGATATCATAAAATAGCACAACGAAATCCTTTTCTAGTAGAGTCACACTTGTTATTTGTTTGTACTACAAGCAAAAAGACAACAAGTACCAACTTGTCCCACCCCGGGACTAGGTAATAATGTACAAACAAAAATGATAACGTCTAACACTAGGCACTCCTCTGGGTGCTCCATCTAGCCCACGGAAATCCTTGAAGTCCTTAGCATAGCAACAACGATTCCCCTTTGGGTTGAACCCGAAGCTGAAGATCAGTCTCCCTGTCTCGAGCAGACAACCTAGCCTGAACTGAAGATAACTCCTGGCCCGGCGATGATGCTCATCCTGGGCATATGTGCCCTGTGAACAATAGGCATCTCCCGCCTCAGCTATGTGATTGCTCTAAACTCTCCCAAATGCGAGCCTCTAAACCCTGGGGTGACACTTCAATGGCAACCCCGCCTTGGATCAAACCCTCGACCCCCTCCCAATAGCTCAATACGGGTCATGGAGTCTCGTCTAGATGAGACAATGCCCTGTCAATCTCTCTGAACTGATCTAGTCGGAGTCAAATGTAGCAGAGTAAGCAGTTGTCAGCAGCAGCCCTCGAGCTCTCACCAACCCGAATCGCTGGTGGTGCTGTTCTGTGGCATTGAAGTTTGGTGATGAGATTCAAGATGAGCCCGCTTCTTGAGTGGTGGGTTGAATAGGGGTAGTATCTTGCTATGAACTGGTGCTGATGGCATCTGGGGTGCTGATAGGGATGGCAAGGGTGGGACGATAATGATAAGGATGGTAAGGGGTGATAATTGTGGTGGTTTACTGAACCCACACTCCCCTCGCTGTAAGCGGCGACGGAGTGGATGAGATAAATTAAGTGATGTGGGGTGTAGGGATACAAATGCCGTGGTTATCTGAAATGAGACGATGAACCCTGTTGCGCAGTGGCTTCATGCGCGGCCCACCTGGGATGTACGGAAAACTCGACCATGGGGTAAAAACTTCCTGGCTGGATAATGGAAAAACTCTGGGACCACGAGGATCCAAGTGACAGTGGGGGGTAGGCACGACTTCCCCCCTCAAAGGGTTCGGTCTCGGCCTCTGACATCACAGGTGAAGACTGTGGGTAGGCTCATGATGAAAAAATGATGTGGGTATGGGGATGATGTAACAGACCAGTATGATGGGGGTAGTGGGGAAAGTATCGTCTGACTCAGGTTGATGAGAAAACATAGGGCTATGATGAAATGATATATGTATGAAATCGCAACACTCATGTGATATAATAAATATGCCTTTGCTACAATGATGAGATGCTATGATGGTGCAGCTTAGTCTAGGATATAATGGCAACTATTTCGCTAAAACCCTTTGCTTGGTCCCAATCTGTCACACCCAAAAATTTCGTGATTTGCAGCAGAAAGAGTCTTTTTGGGGCACGACTGGTCATGCCCCACAGTTACAATTATATTGAAACCAAAAGTGTCATTTAGAAAATAACATTTTTTTATTTAAAAACTTTCAGGTTTCAAAGCTGGTCCCAAAAGGTGAAAAAAGTTTTCATAAAACAAGTTCTACAATTAAAACGATGGATAAGTGCATAAAATAAAAAGTGGACGCGTCGACTCCGCGACTCCTGATGTGTCCATATGCAAGCGAAATGGATCCCTTTAAATTTTCCCCGAAAATAATTGCTAAAATGGTCAACAAAAAGTTGGTGAGATCATAGGTTTATGTAAATGAAATTTGTACGGATACCACAAGTATAAAGTGTATGACAAAACAATGCCACATAAAAAATGATACATTGTCTTAGCTCTGCCCCCCAAGCTAGACTGAATGAAATGCCCCAACTGAGTGTTTGCCAATCACTCTAATATGACAAAAAGAATGGTTCGTTAGACAAATTGGGCTACCAAAGAACGAAGGAGTCCCCCAATAGATCTATTTACTCACTCTCGCTTGCTAACAATTAACGGGTTCATGATAATAAAAGGGGGTTTAATTGGTCAAGATGTAATTAAAGCAAGTAATGAGTTTGTATACTTTGGTTCGCAATAAAAATGGTGCAATGTTTCTCCCCGAGAGTTTAGAAATCAATAAACAATTTAAAACGGGGCTATGAAAACTCCCTGATTGATATAGCAAAAAAAGAAAAAGATGGATATAATGAAAAAAAAGCTCGGTTTTCAACCGGGGACCTATTATGAATGATGTGATCCAATGTAAGCAATGATACAATGCAAACATGCAAATACGTATGTTTAAAGATACCATTGTTAGTTTTGAAAATAACGTTTATCGACGAAAAATACACTTTTGACGTTTGTTAAATTATAAACTACTTTTCGCGGGGAAAAAATGTTGAAACGGTACTCCCCGATCCTCGTTTGGTGTTTTCGGAAAAATGTAGCGTTTTCATCGCAATTTATATTTTCCTTACTTGTGAAAATATGCCCAAAATGACTTGTGAAAATAGTGCGAAATATTGCACGTTACGTGTTGTTTATCAAACTCGAGTTTTGAAAACCTTGTAACAATGTATAAATGTCGTTTCATTTAACTTTTATTGTACACGTCTCGATCAATTAGAAAATCGGCTAACAATGTTTGTTTCGCAAAAAAAATAGTTTTTATATTTAAAAAACTTTCTAAAAGTGGCTGTCAAATAAACATGGTACGTCGGGCTTTGAACGTGAATTACCGGCCGTTTTAAGTGTTTTCTAGTTCTTTTCATCCACGGCTTCGTTAAACAGAACTAACTTTTCTCAGTAGGGGGGTCATCTAGATCACGTCTAAGCCTTGTTTTGTCCTTTGAAACTCGGCGATAGCAACTAAATTTTTAGAAAATTTGTTTTCGTCGTCTAAATTTGAAAAATTTTTCCCTTGTTATAAATCGGTTTTTAGTGATTCTTGCGGCCCCGGTTTTGTTTTTGAAAAGAAATTTCTGGATTTGAAGGCCAAAATATACTAAAAATTACGGTTTTCCAGTTTACACGTTTTTGGACAGAACCTATTTTAGATTGTTAAAAATCCTTTTTGGTTCTAAACTTGATCATTTCTAACTCAAATCAAATCCACAAATTCGCAAATCCTACCATCACCTTCTTAGGGTGTCATGGGGTCTTAAACATCCCAACCTTGGGGGATTTCATGGATCATTGTGAAACTTATAGATCTATGATTAAGAGGTTTATGTTTAAAAGTGGTATGTAAAACATAAATAACTTGCATGGAAAAATAATATAACTTGAAAAACATGAATATTGAAACAAATGAAAGTATAAATGATCAAAAAATGTTCTTGAAACTTCTTTATGACTTGATGAGTTTTGGTAAGAAATGAGTAATAAACTTGGATTTGATCACAAATCCATAACTGGAAGATAAATGGAGTGTGATTTGACTTTATCTTGAAAAATTTATGGATTTTGGTTGGTTTTCTTGGTTGGGCCGATCCTAGGGATGGGGTGGGAGGGGTTTTTTTATCTTTCTTTTAGCCAAATGGTTTAGTGTATGTGTTTGGGGTTAGTGGGTTGGAAAAAAATCAAAGGGAATTCATTTTAAAGATGGTTTCTTATCAATCAAGTGAAGTTAGAATTAGGGGTGGTTTTGGGGGGCGGGAAATGGGGGAATTTGGAAGGATTTTATGTTTAAGTAAGACTTTTCCCATTTATTTAATTTTTGCTAGTTTAGTTCATCTGGTCGTTAATTTTTGTCTTTATCGATCAAAAACCCTAAATTTCGAAATTTTTTTCCCAAAATTTGAATTTTTCCCCTAAAAACGTTTTTGTGCACTTTGTAAAAAAAAAAATTTTTGTTTTTTCCTTTTCTGGGGTTTTTGGTTTTTCCCGGGGTTTAAAAGTTTGGAGAAATTTTTTTTAAACTTCGCCCAATTAAAATCTTTTAAAACTTCTTTTAATTTTCCCGTTGAATTAAATAATTTTGGGGCGGTTTAAAATTTACAATTGTTGTTTTCCCCTTTAAAACCTTATAGTCATGTTTAAGGTTTAGTTAAAGTTTAAAAAATTACTTCTGAAAAATTTAAACTTAAAATTGTTTTATTGTTTCAAAGAAGGTAAAATAAAAATTTTTTTGCTTAAATGATAAGTGAATGGGGTTAAACTGGATTGAAATTTTTTTTTGGGGGTTTTTTTTAATGCTTTTTTTAAAATTATAAATTGTTGTTCTTGTTTCCGACCTTTTTGGGGAAGGTTTATCTTTTTCAATGGGGTTATGGAAGTTTTTGAGGGAAAAATTTTGGAATCTTTATTTGGTTACTTTAAAAAGTGAAAGAATTGGTTTTGGCGAACATGGGGAAAGAGGTTGAGGGGAAATTAAAACCCCGGGCCTTTAATGTGTTTGGGGTTTTTGGGTTAAGGTACATAACCCAAGAAATAATTGGGCCCCGTAAAAATAATAGACAGTGGTAATTTTTAATTGTTTCAGTTCGTGTGAAGATTTCTTTTGAAATTGGGGGTTTTAAATTAACGAAAACCCCCCTTTGTTTTTACGTTTATTTATTTTTTTAATAAGCGGGGATTGATCTGGAGTTGTTCCCCGGGGTAAAAATGACAAGTGTAACCCTTTACCCTTTTGTTGTTAATTTAAAATTTCCCCCCTGAAATAAACTGTTTATTGTTTATGGATTGAAGCCTTGGGTTTTTGAGTGCTTTTAGGGGTTGCGAAACGATGTTTTAATTTTGTAGCGATGAAACCTATTTGTTTTCTTGTTTTTTGGGGTTTGGGGTTTCCCTTCGGGAGTTTTTCTTTGGATTTTACACCCCCCTTTCTTTTTTTTCCTTTAACCCATGATGGATTGGGGATTGGTGAGGAAAACTTGTTAATTTTCAGGTTTTTAATTGGACCATTAGAGTTGGTTTTTTTAGTCTCATTTTGGTTTGAAAGACAAAGGGAATTTTTAGCACAATATTCTTGACTTTTTTCTTCGATGTTTGGATCAAGATATCTTCTACCTTCTTGGATGCAATTTAGGCAAGTACTTCTTCACGTACTCTTTAGTGTTGCCTTTGATTGCAGTGAGCATCCTTTCTTGAACTTGTCGGAAGAAACTATCGACCGAGCTTTGGTGCTTTGTTTGTCCGTTCACTTGTCCGACAAGGCCCGGGACCAATTAGTTAAAGTTTTTCCCCTTGGTCAAAGAAGTGGTCATCTTTTTTTTTTTTGGGGGGGGACGTGCCAGCTTTGCGGCATGCTTTTACCCTTTTTTGACGCTTGTTGCTTTGTGTTGCTTTTGTTGTTGCTTTTGTTGATGGGGGTGAAGTGTATGGGGATGTTTTAGGAGGGTTGTTGAATTTTGGGTTTGGGGAAGCTTGCTGAGTTACTAGAAGTTGTTTCATGAGCAATTGGTGGGAGAATGTTTGGGAAAAGTGGTTGGTGGTGTTTGAATATATCGGTCGGCTTCCTTTTCCTTTGCCAACCTTTCTTCTTCCTCCCTTTTTTTTCTCCAATTCTAAGCTCTGCAGCAGCTTTATTGATCTCTTCCTCACACTAAAACACCTTTTTGTTTCTTCATCCTCATCCATGTCAAAGTCTTGTTTGTTCATCTTCATTCATTTCCTGTCTTTACCGGTTGATTACCGCATCAGGGCGAGGTTTAGTAACTTCTTTTACAACCCCAGACCCACCAAGGTTGATTAACCGGACCAGGATGGGTGGAGTAACTTCTTTCACAAACCCCAAAAAAAACCCGGGTTTATTAACCGGATCGACTTTGGTTTTTGGTCTTCACCAAAGTCTTTGGCTAATTCTAAATTCCATTCTCATTTGTTCTTAAGCATCATCTACTTCACCTTTTCGATCAGCTTATTAAGACTCAGAACTGTTTTCTAAAGCAATTTGTGTAGCTATTTCTTTTTTATAGATTTTTTTTTTTGGGTTTTTTTTCATCGGTCTCCGTTTCTGAACCAAAATCATCTTCTTCAACAATCTTTTCTTCTTCTGGGGTTTGTGCTTAGCAATCTTTACCCCCAAATCTGCTCTTTGTGTATTTTGGAGCAGCTGGGTTTTATTTTCTTAGGGGTGGAAGTTTTTTTCCTGAAATTGCTTCCTTCCTTTGATCGAGGGCCTAGATGGAGGGAGGCTCATCATCGTACTTGCATAATCTGACATGTCCTTCTTTAAATGCTTATCATAGCTTTTGTAAGCTTTTGTTGGGGCCCTTTAATTGTCTGTCAAAAGAGCTTAAGGTAGTCTCATCCCCCGGTTTATGTTCTTTCTTCTTTAGGGGATGTAGAAGAGCTGATGGTTCTTTTCCATAACAAAAAGGTTTCTTTTCTTGGTCTTCAAGACAATGAGGATTTCCGTGTTGTCGTCAAGTAGATGACAGAAGATAAGCTTGGTGTAAAAGGACAAAAGGGATTTTGGTGACGAGGTTTGTTGTAGTTTACTTTGAATTTGATAGACTAATTCTACAAAATGAGTCAAGCTTTGTCAATCGCTTCTGATTTTTCAATTCCCAGAAGATTTGAAGATGAGTCAGTTGAGGGTTCTCTTGGGCCACTTTCCCTTTTCCTGAGACTGATCGGGTTAAGATGTAAAAATATTGTTCTCCCCAAAGGGTTTTGGGATGGCTTGGCTTCAACCCATTGAGTTTTTGTCAATGGTTTGGCAGGGTTTTACATCGTATTTCCCAAACTCTACAAGGGAAAATTGGGGAAAATTCTTCTTCATAAGGGTTTTTGGTAGAATTCCTTGTCAGGTTCAAAGGGCTTCTGGCAATTGCAAGGCCTTTCAGGGTAGGGTTCACATCAAACATTCACTTCCTTTCGGTCCGACTTGCATGTGAAAGATTCTTCTCCAAGTCTAGCTTCATAGTGTTCCACATTTGATGAATGTAGAGTTCAGGAATAGTAGCTGACTTATCTAGCATGCTCCTGCACTATGTAGCTTGAGGATCTCTATAGCTATCTGTCAAGTTGGTTCAGCACACTTAATCTTGTGAAATTCCACCCTAGCATTGTTTCTTGCCAATTTCCACAATCGTAGTCTTGTGGAACGAATGGTCAGCGCTTGGTGAGCATTGGGAGTGGTTGTTGTGCAGCTATTTGAGATATCTAAAACATCAATCAAAACAGATTTGTAGGATACATGAAAGTTAGCAAATTGTTAATCTTGTTATCATTCATGTGACCTTGTTGTTGCTTAATTTGATTTTACATGTTTAAGTATAGCAATTTACACCTTTGGACATTATGTTGATTATTAGTTAAAGTTGATTTCCTTTTATTGTCCATTGAACAATTTCAACAACTTGTGACTTATATGAATTTCGATAGTTGAATTGCGACAGATCTCTACAACTGCGACAGTTTAGGCCAATTCTGACAATTTTTAAATTCCGACAGATTTTGATCCAATTCCGATGACTTTTAAATTTTGATGACATTCGATCAATTCTGATGGAAAAATCTGAATTGCGATAAGTCATGTCCAATTGCGATGGAAATCTGGAATTGCTAATTTTGCCCAATTGCGATGAAAATTTTGAATTTCGACAAGTTTTGTGCAATTGAGACAAATTTATCCAATTCCGATGGATTTTGCAATTTCGACGGATATTGCAATTTTGACAATTTCTTATACAAGAAATTGAGACAAACACTATAGACATACATTTTCTTGATTCTTTGTCGAATTTTGGTTTTCTAGTCCAATTTAAATCATATCACAAGTTATAATATGCTCATTACTTACATCTAAACACTGTCTATCAAATTTGAAAGCAATTCCGACAAACCCTATTACTCAGAATCATCGGAATTCACTAAAACATGTTAGAAGTTTGTATGATTGATTCCAATATATTCCTATGATGTTCTAGAGTTCATTGGTCCATATATTAACACTTTTTAACCATGAATCCGAAAGATTGAACTTGTTCGAGTTCATCTTAAACCCTACGCATCTAAATTACTTAAAATGTGTTTCTGGGTTCGATTCGATGGATACATCATCTTATATGACATATAAGAACAATATCCCAACCAGTTAATTAGGTTAAAACACACTTGTATGATTTTCCCCAATTTTATCTTATGAACCCTAATTATGAAAACTCATCAATTCGAGTTTCTGGGTGTGATTAAACACTCAAAACACGTTTAGGACTCAATTCCGACCATTTCCCACCACTCAATTAGGTCTCAAATACTCAGCCTCATTAAACCCAATTCGACATAAACCCTAATTTTATGTTAATCGATTTTGAAAGATTTAGCCATTGGATCACAAAATCCTTGAAAATCATGTCTTATAATCATGCAAACAATATATTAACACTCACAGTTTTGAAGATTCTTGACCGGATTTGAAGATTGATTGTGAGTCGTTGATATGAGTTGGTAAGAAATAAATGATGGTTGGTGAAAAGAAGTAAATGCAGTGAAATTGTAATAACTGCAATTCATATGCAGTTATTGCAATTTTACTTTAGTTTTGTTTTAACTTCTCAAATTTGACACATTAAGTCCCTTAACCATATTACTTTTCAATTAAAGTCCTTACTCACAACTTATAAACTAGACTTAACATGTTTTTGACAAGAACAATTTAATACTCCCCCTTAACTTATGAGTATTTGAAAACATTTTTAAGATCAAGGAGGGTATCACACAGATAGTATTACCACCACTTTATAAAGCAACAATTTTTTAAAGAAAATATAGAAGTACAAATTTTAAGGAAAATTTTAAAATTTGAATTTCATACTCCCCCTCAACACTTGTTCAGAAAAAATTAGTAAAGTGTTTAAATGAACAAAGTGTTGATGGAAATTTTGTACTTGCATTTTTTTTAAGGAAAAATAGAAAATCTTTTTGCGTTTTTGATAAAATAGTTACAAAGATAGTATTGGTGTTTAACTTTCTTAGTTGTTTGTAAGAAAGGTGTTTAAATCCTCTAGAGTCAAACACCTCATACCAATCTGGTGAACTAATTCCACAAATATTGCATGAGGCAAGGCTTTGGTGAATAAGTCTGCCAATTGGTATTCTGTACCCACAAAATATAGTTCAATAGTACCCTGTTCCACATGCTCCTTGATGAAATGGTATCGAAGTGCGATATGTTTGGACTTCGAATGTTGAACGGTGTTACATGAAATGGAAATGGCACTCTTGGAGTCGCAGTACATGGGAATCTTGTTGAAAATGTAGCCGTAGTCCATCAACTGTGAGCGCATCCAGATTGACTTGAGCACAACATGCTGACATGGCTACATATTCAGATTCTGTTGACGATTAATGAGGTACAATCTTGCTTCTTTAACTGCCAAGACACAAGTTTGTCTCCAAGAAATTGCACTCCCCCAGATGTACTTTTACGTGTATCTAGGCATCCTGCATGATCAGCATCTGAAAAAGCAATTAGTTCAAATCCAGAATCCTTCGGATACCATATCCCCAAATGAATGGTTCCCTTTATGTATCAAAGGATTCTTTTAACCTCAGAGAGGTGTCTTTCAGTAGGTCGAGACTGATAGCGGGAGAAAAGATATGTTGCAAATACAATATCTGGTCGGCTGGCTGTTAGATACATGAGTGACCCAATCATACTTCGGTATTTTGTAGGGTCAATTGGTGTCCCATGTAAATCAGCATCCAGCTTCGGAGATGATGCAGACATAGGAGTATTATATGTGTCACAACTTGTCATTCCATGTTTCTTTAAAATCTCTAGAGCATATTTGGACTGGTTTAGAAAAATACCACGGGGGGATTGATGAACTTGCAATCCTAAGAAGAACATAAGTTCACCCATCATAGACATCTCAAAAAAAATTTCATTAGTTTAGCAAAAATGATATCATCAACATAAATTTAAACAATTAAGATGTCCTCCCCGTGTTTTTGAATAAACAATGTAGGATTCACAGATCCTTTGGTGAAATGATTAGCTATTAAGAATGCTGATAGTTTATTGTAACATGCCCTCGGGGCTTGTTTAAGGCCATAGAGGGCTTTCTTGAGTCTGTACACATGGTTTGGATGATCTGGATCGATGAAGCCCCCTGGTTGTGTGACATACACTTCTTCACGGAGTTGCCCATTCAGGAATGCAGTCTTCACACCCATTTGATAAACGGTGATGTTCTTTTGGGCAGCATACGCCAGAAACATGCGGACAGCTTCAAGTCTAGCCATTGGTGAAAAGGATTCTTCAAAGTCAATGCCTTCTTCTTGGCTGAAACCTTTGGCAACCAGACGAGATTTGTTACGAATAACTGTTCCATCAGCATCCAGCTTATTTTTTCAGATCCACTTAAGTCTGACAACGTAGACTCCATCAGGTCTTTCTACTAGTTCGCAAACTTCAAGACGTTTGAATTGATCAAGTTCTTCTTGCATTGATTCAATCTAATTGTCATAAGTTAAGGCTTCTTTAATATTTTTTGGTTCTGTTTGACAGACGGTAAGTGCATAAATGCATGTTTCACCATCTATGTGAAGTCTTTTCCGTGTCCTGACTGGATTGTCTGGATTACCAATCACATTCACTAAAGGATGATCTCTTGTCCATTTTTGGGTTGAAGGGTAATGTTGAAAGTTATTGTGCAAATTAGACGGATCCAAGTTGCTCATTGACGACTCGGCAATATCGGGAATGGTTGGAACCGGAGCAAATGGATTAAAGAATGCATTTCCGTCATAATTTGCAGGTGTGGGTACTTCTTGTTTTAGGGGATGCTCAACTCCATTCTAAGTATTGGAAGCAGTTTGTTCTACTGTTGATGGTCAATCTGTTAGAGGTGCATCTGCAGCAACTGCTGTTGTTGTAGTAACAGGTGTATCAGGTACTGAAATATGAGCAGGTTGTGCAGCGGAACTGGTGGATACATCTGGTGCACGACTAACAAGAGAATCATCGAACAGTGGAGCAAACAAGTTTTCCAAATCCTTATGGATGAGAGTGAGTGGTGCAACTGATTGATCAGGGAAATTGAGACGGTTAGTTGCGGGTCCTAAGTTGTTTTGCTCAGAAGCCATTTCTGTGAGTTCAACAAAATTAGCATGTATTGTCTCTTGAATTTTTCTAGTTTGACGGTTCCAGATACAAAAACCTTTAGAGTTCTCACAGTATCCAACAAAGATTCCAATGTTAGCTTTGGCTTTCAGTTTTCCAAAATCATCACGATCATTATTTGGGTAACAGAGGGCCCCAAATACATGAAAGTAATTTATGTTCGATTTACGATTGTGAACAAGTTCATATGGAGTTTTGTGATGCCTTTTGTTGATCACACAACGATTTTGAGTGCAACAAGCGGTTAAGACAACTTTAGCCTATAGGTAATCAGATAATTGATCTTTGATTAACATCGTCCTTGCAGCTTCCACTAACATCCTGTTGCGTCTTTCGACAACCCCATTCTGTTCTGGACTTCTGGCAATAGATTTTTGATGTTCAATACCTACTTTCTCAAAATACTCACGAAGAGTTTGATTCTTAAACTCGGTTCCGTTATCTGTTCTGACTTTTCTAACTGTATTGCGAAGCTGAACCTAAATTTTAGTGAGAAAGGTGATGATCTTCGAAGGAGCTTGATCTTTGGTTCGTAGAAAGTATACCCAAGTCCATCTGGAAAAATCATCGAAGATTACCAATATATAGCGTTTCCTGTTGATTGTTTGAACACGCATCGGGCCACACAAATCCATATAGAGAAGTTGAAGAACATGATCAGTAATGTGCTAGGTTTTAGAAGGAAAATGACCACGAGTACTTTTCCCTTGTTCACGTGCTGGACATAGGTGATCTTTAGCATACCGGAACCTTGGAAGACCGTCGACTAATTTATGACAAGCAAGATCTGTCATGGTCTTGAAATTCAAATGAGACACTCGTTTGTGCCATAGCCAAGATTTTGGAGAGTGTGCTTTGGAGAGTGAACATATGGGAGAAGAACCGGTCATGTCAAACTCAAGCTTATTCACTTTACATTGATGTTTTTCTTTTTCCTGATGAGCTACATCCTTTTCTCTTTGAGCCTGATCTAACCTCTTAGTAAGTTCTTGAATTTCATTCTCTTAAACATAAAGTTTGATTTCCAAAACATTAACCTTCTCTACAAACTAAATCTCATTCTGCTTAAAAAATTGAAGTCTTTGCTCAATAGACTTTAAACCTACTTTATAGCCTAAATTATCTAACTCTGACTTTTTTAAATCTTCTAATAATTTTTCATTCCTATCCTTAAGTTCCTCAACAGTATCTAAACAAGATTTATAAGAACAACCAAAATCATTAGATACCTCAGAGTCAGAACTTGATGAAGAAGAAGAATAGGCCATGAGTGTAAAGTTTGGTCCTTCTGCTGCTTGGTCACTCCAATCATATCCACCCAAACTATCACAAGACACCAAAGCTGTAGAATTTATAGGTTCCACAGATACAGCTTTCCATGAGTTATCTTCATTCTTGTAATCTTGACTTCTTGGTGCCCTGCACTCTCTTACCAAGTGTCCTTTCCTGTGACAGTTATAGCATTATATCTTTGACTTATCAAACCCCATGTTGTCCTACCCATTGATTTTGAGTTGCCTTCCTGTTTTCTTCAAGAATCTCCTTGCCCTCATTGTCAACATTGCCATCTGCCAATTCAAGTCCATCTCTTCAAGATCATTTGGGTGAAGATGTTCTAAGTCCTCATCTACAATCTGAGAGTTGTTAGGTTGACCAGCCTAGAAAGCACAGATAACAGCATCACTCAAGTTATCAAAGTTTGTAGAAATAGCAGTATTAACTTAAGTACCAGCAGTACTAACTCCATGAGCAGTATTAACTGCTTTATTAGTACTACCAGAACTGTTATTGGAGGAGGACACAAAAGCCAAGTTTTATGTGCTTGAGGATGAGCTAGATGACCCTTTGACTTCAGGTTCTTACACCTTTAGATTGTTGTACAGATCATCTATGCTCATTATATCTAGATCATCCTTGTTTCTCCATACCACAGTATGTGTATGTCGTGCTTGTGACAAGCTTCGTAGAAACTTCTGATTTATATCCTCTTGGGGAATTATTACTTCCATAAGTGCTCATTGACTGACAAGTTTCTGAAGTCTTTCAAAGGTCTGATCAAGATTCTCAGAACTTGGAGCATCAAAGTTCTCATATTGTTGCTTCAAAAGATTCTTCATAGTCTTCTTAGTAGCATCATTCCCTCCAAATCTCTTCTCAATAGCTGGTAACAAAGAGTTAGCATCTTTAATAGGATTAAAATTTAACTGATGTTCATTAGGAATGCCCATCATGATAGTGCTTCTGGCTTTAACCTCCAATCTTCTTTGTACCTTCTCTTCAGCAGTTTTAATAGGCACAACAGTCTTATACCAGCAGCAGATACTTCAGTTTTTGGTAAGGAATCACCATTCTCTATAACCTCCCATAGAGAATAATCAACCATCTGAATGTACTGCTCTATTCTCATTCTCCATAGTTCATACTCACCAAACTTGAGCATTAGAACCTTTGATGCAGTAATCATATGTGTAGATTCTGAATCCATGTCTTCAGTAAGATCTAAACAACTTTGAGCTTAAACAGGTTCTTCTTTATCACAGCTTCTAGATCACAAGCTCTAATACAACTTGTTGATCCCAGCTATACACTTGATCGACTCCCTTAGCTTATAGAGGTTTAGTTATGCTAGATGAATTTACACAACTAGGTATAGAAACTGTGTTGAATTACTAAGGTTTATGTGGAATCTAAACAATAGTATTAAGAAGAACAGTTAACACAATTGTAAACAAATCAACAACTTCAATATTATTAATACGATCACTCTTTAAGTATTAGGGTTTACAACCTTGCAGTTATGAATAATGTGTATCGAACTCTATGCCCTACGACCTCCTTTTATAGGCTAAGGAGTCCTAGTCAGCTTACAATAACTTTCTATACAAGATAAATCTTTAAAGAATCTTTTCTATAGTTATCTAACCGACTATACAAGTTTATCTTATCAGCATTATTAACTAAATACTCTAGCAGTCTTAATTCTAACTCTAGCAACAGTAATCCTTCAGCAGTTGAAACTCTGAACTAGCAGCATTAACATTAAGCCTGGCAGCACTAACTACTTAGTGTATATTTCCTTTAAGTTATCAGCAATTATAATATACACTAGCAGTCTTAACCTTCAATAGCAGCAGCAACTCTATAACCAGCAATAGAAACATACTAAGAGCTTTTTCATTGTAAAACTTGAGCAGTTGTAATTTCTTAGAGCAGTTTTAACCATTCAAGCAGCAGCAACTCTTGGAAGCTTTAATTCCCAACAAAAACTATGAAAGACAATCCGGCTATATGGTCAAGAAAATTAGATGATGCTCTTTGGGCTTTCCAAACAGCATATAAAACACCCACTGGAACCACAACTTATAAACTCATATATGGTAAAACATGCCATTTGCAATTTGAATTCGAACATCGTGTATATTAGGCACTCAAGAACTATAACACAGACTTAATAGCTGCTGCACGAGTTAGAAGAATTTTGTTTACATGCATACGAAAATTCTTGATTATACAAAGAAAGAACCAAAGTATGGTATGATCATAAACTAAGAATCTGTAAAGGATTCAAGCAAGGAGATAAAGTACTCCTGTTATAAAACCCTAAATTAAATAAGACTTATAAAATACGCTATAAATTAAAACTTGAGTTATATATCATGTTATGACTCGAAATCATACAATGTGAACATATAACCTAAAGTAAAATACGAAATGTTACGAGAACCTTATGATATAAAAAAATTGGCACGTTTAACATGTCATATAAGCCGAATTTATTTAAAAGTCATGTACAAAATATCTAGAAAATATAAGTATGAATTTGGCTAATTTTGGAAGGTGAAAATCATCCTTAAACACCTCCCTAATTTCGGCTCCCCCCTCCCCATATTTTGTAAAACCGTATATCCCATCCATAACTCCAAAACACACCCTAAAACCTCTCCTCTCTATTCCATTTGTCGACAAAAGAAAAAACAAACAAACAAACCAAACCCTAAAACTTGTTCTATTCGGCATCAAGGAGAAGAAGAAGAAGCAAGATCTTGATCGTTGTTCATTTCGTATCACATAAGGTAATCGAATACACATCTTGTTAATCCATTCAAATTGTTGATCAAAGCATAACCGACCCATGTATATTTTTTTCATGTTCATTCGATCTTGATCAAGAGAAGAAAAGTTTTGGTGATTCGTTGAGGCCTTCTTCTTTTAATCCCATTCGAATTATACAAGAGGTACCATGTAATTTTCAATCTATAATTATATTTCAGATCAATATGTATTAAAATGTGTCAATATAATTATTTGTGTTCTTGAAATAGGATCTATATAAAACAAACTAACCGATCAGAAATTTTGTGCTACCTAAACGAATCTTAAACCAATGACGCAAACATGAATTTTAGTGGTTCTTTGGTCTAAAACTGAATTCAGTGAAATAGTGATCAAATAAAATTGGTTTGATGATTTTTAGAGGTCTAGAAGGCAACCGTTTGATTTTTAGAAACTCATGTGTCAAAACTGTATTTCGGGTTATGAAAATTCAGGTGTGGTTCATGATTTTTAATTTAATATATATAACAAATTAGGACCTGAAATTTTGTAGGAACGAAATTTGGTATATGAGTTACGTTGTGTAATTTTTTTATATTTTTCTAAGATGTTTAACTAGGGTAAATAATTACATACTTTTGGGGTGTTCCAGCAGATCAAATTCGGGAAGGTGTTTTGAATGTCTATTTTTAGTTTGTACTTGTTCTACTTAATAAAATCTGAAAAAATTATGTAAGATACTTAAGACCTATAGGTATATCTGAGTAAAAGTATAGAATTTTATTAACTCGTTTAAGATGTGTTAAAAATAGATAAAGTTGGACCTGTTTTTAATGTTAATTCTGAATTTAAGTAGTTACTTATTTAAAACACCTATAAGCATAATTGCTTCACCTTTAGAACCTAAATGAGCTATTTTTTCATCTTAAAAGTATTTAACTAATGTTTTGATTAATTATCATATTAACCTTTAACTTTGGCATAATTGCAATAGTAACCCTAATCTTTGAATAATGATAATATGAAACCCAAATTATATGAATTAAACCCTAAAACTGCTAATTCGGGAAATATAACTTAATTATGACCTAATTGAATGTATGAAGCCCTAATTGGAGTTTAATTACTTTTAATGATCAATTAAAATGATTTGTGTAATTAGAAACCCTAATCTCACATTTACTTAATTTGGAAACCCTATTTTGACTTGTAAAACTCTAAATTGTGAAATGACATCATTTTATTATTATATTAATATATGAAACTCAATTTCGATATTAATAACTATTTAAACCTTTTCAAATACAATTTACTATTTTTAGAAACCCTAATTGCTTTTAAACCTAAAATGGCTAAACTTACTATTTTTTGAAAGTTACTAAATATGGAAAGTTACTATTTTTGGAAAGTTACTAATTATGAAAACCTGCTAAATATGGAAAGTTACCTAAAATGGAAAGAAAACTAAAATGAAACCTTTATGATTGTGAAACTATGAAATTTATAAATAAACTTATGATTAATGTAGATCGGGTGAAGAAGGAGTGATCATCTGCTTCCATTCATCTTATTGCTTTCATTTGTGTGCTTTGATAAGGTACATATATTCTTTCCCTTTTCAGTAGGGATATTTCTATTGATCCTATGCCTGATATGATTCTCTTATTTGACTCATGACTTTCATTGTATGATTGTCATTCTTATTGATTCATTCTGACATTTATTTAAATGTCTCTGCCATGCTATACTTATGCTTTGTCATGCTTATTGAGTTACTATCTTGTTTCTCTTGCCATGCTAGATTATTATTGTTGTATGCTATGATAGATCTGTGCCTGAGCTAACCTAGTTGTGGAGGTACCATGACCATGTCTTGGATGGCACCCTAGGCATGACACTCCCGTAGAGGTGTGATAGATCTACGGCGTTCCCCCTTTTGTTATGATTTTGTGTGCACTATTGGCCAACTTTATATATGTGTGACCAGTCTAGTACTGGCATCCATATTTTGTTAGGGAGCGTATGGATATATCCTAGGTTTATGTATTTGTATGTTATGGTAACCAGGTAGTGTGTGCCTTACACTCCTTCTCACACTTTTATTACTTAGAGGTCTCCCCTCTTCGTATACTTGTATTGCTTTAGTATGATTTGACGGATTATGTATGTAGTTCCTATGGCACATCCTTATATGAACTTTTCCCTTATTTCATTATTCTCTTGATTCATTTCTTATTCAGTTCTCATGCATTCTTGATTCTTAGTTCTCTTTAAAATTTGTATGACTTTCATGATTATACTTTTCGTTTTGTATTCTTATTCCTTCGTTGCTTATGCTTATTTACCGTTATGTTATGTTATATATATATGTTCACTGGGCTTTTTAAGCTCAGCCGCATGTTTTCTTTTCTTATGCGGCAGGTAATAAGCGGGGCGACGGGCTTGGGAATGAGAGAGAGTAGGACTTAAAGACCTATTTATTTATCATTTCGTTGTCCATTATTTCGGACTTTCATTTCTTTTAGTACTTTGAATATTATCTCTTTACTTGGTTTGTTTGGTTAACCCACTATGCATTTGGGATTATCTTTTGGATACTAGTCTTGATGTTCGAGACTTGGTTATTTATTTAAAAGACTTTCGCTTGCCTAATGTATGCTTTGTATGACACCATAATGTGATATCTTGGCCTTGTCGGGTCGGGGTGTTACAGTTATGGTATCAGAGCAACTGGGTTTGACTTGTGGAACCTTAGAAATGACCTGTGAAGATATTGGGTAGACACTAGGCTTTTCCTTTGACGCGATCACTTTCTTCACATTTTGACCCTTACGCTTGTTTTTTCCTTTGTCTCGTTTATGACCTTTCAGATGGTGAATACTCGTCGGAATGATGGACCCTCTGGTGCTGATGTTGATGCAGCAGTGCAGCGAGCTATTGATGCGTTACTTCCCGGTTTGACTACATGCATCATGGATGAGATTAGGAGGAACACCGCTAGTGGTAGTGGTAATGGCGGTGGTGGTGGTGATGCTCCACCAGTGTCGATTCATGTGTGGTTGGAGCGTTTTGTTAAGCAGAAACCACGTTCGTTCAGTGCTGCTACTTCTCCTGTGGAGGCGGAGAATTGGATATCTCACATTGAGAAGATATTCAAGGTACTTGGTTGTGACGATGGGTTTAAGGCACGTTTGGCTAGTTACAAATTTGAGGGAGATGCCCTCAGTTGGTGGAAGGCATATCGGATGGCTAAGGGAGGTGATGAGTTTTTTGCTGGGTTATCATGGGCTGAGTTTCGGGAGATATTCTTTCTTCAGTACTTCCCTAGATCAGAGAAACAGAAGTTTGAGTGTGACTATCATCATATTTTCCAGTTGGATAGGGAGTCGAGTGCGGAGTATATGAAGAGGTTTGTGAGACTTGCGGGTTTCTTGGGTACGAAGGCTGGGCATCCGGAGGAGCAGGCTATGCATTTTAAGTGGGGGTTACGTGATGAGTTGCTTGAAGGTATTCTAAATACTGATTTTACTGATGTGGCACAAGTTGCCAATGCGGTCCGTAATAAGGAATTGATGCAAGAGAGGTCTAGATGTGGAGTGAAGAGGACTCAGGAGAGTGATCATCAGCAGGTTCAGGGTAATAGTCAGAGGAATGCTACTTCGAGGGGTAATGAGTTTCGGGGTAATGACAGGCGTAGTAACAACAACAGTGGGCAGAATCAGCGGTCAGGCCGTGACAAACAGTTCAGGGGTCAACAGAGTCGTGGTATTCAGCAGGGTAATCGTGGTACTACTTCTTCAGCAGG
Organism: Artemisia tridentata subsp. tridentata; assembly: GCA_021014915.2. Lineage (NCBI taxonomy): Eukaryota > Viridiplantae > Streptophyta > Magnoliopsida > Asterales > Asteraceae > Artemisia > Artemisia tridentata. The sequence continues at coordinate 189,279,145 of CP139501.1, forward strand.
GCAGAGGAATGTGGGGGAACAGCTTCCACCTATTTGTGTTGAGTGTGGGAAAACTCATCCTGGTCGTACTTGTTATAAGGCTACTGGTGCCTGTTTTAGTTGTGGTGAACTTGGACATCGGGTTAGGGAATGTCCGAAGGCGAGTGGCACCAACCGTGGGAATGGAAATGGTGGGCAGCAGGCTTCTAAGGGTCGAGTTTTTGCACTAACCAGGAATCAGGCTGCGGGTACTTCTGGAACTGTCTCGGGTATGCTATATTTATTTGATCGTCCAATTTTTGCTTTATTTGATACTGGTGCTATGCATTCTGTGATATCTTCTACATCTGCTAAACACATTAATACAACCGCAATACCATTAAACTATGCTTTATCTATCTCAACACCAATGAAAAATTCCGTGACCATTACTCATGAATACATGAATTGTCCTCTTCGTTTCGACGATAGAGTTCGCTCTGCAAATCTTCTTCCTCTAGATATGTACGACTTTGATGTGATTTTGGGTATGGATTGGTTGTCGGAGCATCGAGCTACGATTGACTGCCATACCAGGCGTGTGATTTTTGGTGATCCTTGTAATCCTGAATTTGCCTACCAAGGTTCTCGGCTTGGTAAACCCATTAAGATCATATCCGCTATAAAAGATCGCTCTTTACTGACACATGGTTGTGAAGGTTTTCTAGCTTCGATTAAGGATTCATCTTTAGAGATTCCTAGTATGGAGAGCCTTTCGGTTGTTCGTGAATTCCCAGATGTATTTCCTAATGAACTCCCAAGCATGCCGCCTGAGCGTGAGGTTAAATTCTTGATTTATTTAATTCTAGGTGCTGAACCCATCTCTAAGGCTCCTTATCGTATGGCTCCTGTTGAATTGAAGGAATTAAAAGAGCAGTTACAGGAATTGCTTGAATCTGGATTTATCCGTCCCAGTGTTTCTCCATGGGGTGCTCCGGTATTATTTGTTAAGAAGAAGGACGGTAGCATGAGATTATGTATCGACTACCACGAACTTAACTGCATCACTATTCATAATCGTTATCCACTTCCCCATATCGATGATTTGTTTGATCAACTTCAGGGAGCGAAATTCTTTTCCAAGATCGATTTGAGGTCTGGATATCACCAGCTACGTGTGAAGGAGCAGGATGTTCCTTAGACCGCGTTCCATACTATATATGGCCACTACGAGTTCTTGGTCATGCCGTTTGGGTTGACAAATGCTCCAGCTGTTTTCATGGATTTGATGAATCGGATTTTTCACGAATACTTAGATAAGTTCGTGATCGTGTTTATTGACGACATCTTGGTTTACTCTAAGACTAAGGAGGAGCATGAGTACCATCTCCGTGTTGTTTTGGAGACTTTGAGGCAGAAGAAGTTGTATGCCAAGTTTTCCAAATGCGAGTTCTGGTTAGGACAAGTTGCATTCTTAAGTCATGTCATTTCCGCAGATGGTATCACCATGGATCCGGCTAAGGTTGAGGCTATCACCAAGTGGCCAAGACAGACCAATGTGACTGAGATCAAGAGTTTTCTTGGACTGGCTGGTTATTACAGGAGGTTTGTTGAGGGTTTTCTCGTTTGTCGTTACCGTTGACTCAGCTTATACGCAAGGGAGAGAAGTTTGTATGGACCGACGAGAGAGAAGCTAGTTTTGAAGAGTTGAAGAAGAGACTTTTTTCTGCGCCGATTCTTACTCTACCATCAGGTTCAGGAGGTTATCAGATCTACAGCGATGCTTCGAAGAAGGGTTTGGGTTGTGTTTTGATGCAGCATGGGAAAGTGATTGCATATGCTTCTAGACAGTTGAAACCGTATGAGGCGAACTATCCTACTCATGATCTTGAATTAGCTACCGTTGTCTTTGCTTTAAAAATCTGGAGGCATTATCTTTATGGTGAGAGTTGTGATATATTCACTGACCATAAGAGCCTGAAGTATATCTTTACCCGGAAGGAATTGAACATGCGACAAAGACGTTGGTTGGAGTTGTTGAAGGACTATGACACTAATATTCAGTATCACCCTGGAAAAGCCAATGTTGTGGCTGATGCCTTGAGTCGTAAGTCGGGAATGATTGCTAGTCTTGACTTTGAGCCGAGGATTCTTAATGACTTAGAGCTTATGGAGGTTGAGCTGTGTGTTCGGGGTCATGATGGTTTTTGGGCTAGCTTGAAGGTGGAGTCTGATTTGATGTTGAGGATTAAGGAAGCTCAGAAAGACGATGGTGAGTTATGGGCTATTGTACAGAATGTTGAGGATGGTAAACAGTCAGAATTTCGTGTGGATGTGGATGGTGTCGTTTGCTTTGGTGATCGTCTATGTGTTCCCGATAATTTTACTCTTCGTGAAGTTGTGCTTTCTGAGGCACATACTTCTCTGTTCTCTATTCATCCAGGTTCGACTAAGATGTACCATAATCTTAAGCAACATTTTTGGTGGAATGGGATGAAGCAGGATGTAGCTTTGCATGTGGCTAGATGTATGACCTGTCAGCAGGTTAAGATTGAACATCAACGTGCAAGTGGTCTCTTGCAACCTCTTGACATTCCTACATGGAAATGGGACCAGATATCTATGGACTTCGTTACCGGTTTACCTCGTACTCTTCGGAAGCATGACGCGATTTGGGTCGTTGTTGATCGTCTGACCAAATCTGCGCATTTTCTCCCCATTCGTGTTGATTATTCTGTGAGTCGTTTGGCTCAGGTTTTTCAGCAGGAAATTGTTCGGTTGCATGGTACGCCGTCTTTTATTGTGTCCGATCGTGATCCTCGTTATACGTCTCGTTTCTGGAAGGGGTTACATAAAGCTTGGGGTACACGGCTTAGATTCAGTACGGCATTTCATCCTCAGACTGATGGACAGTCGGAGCGGACAATTCAGACCTTGGAGAATATGTTGAGGTCTTGTGCTTTAGAATGGACAGGCCACTGGGATGATTACTTGTGTTTGGTGGAGTTTGCTTACAATAATAGTTGGCATGCTAGTATCAGAATGGCTCCGTTTGAGATGTTATATAGACGTAAGTGTAGGGCGCCGGTTTGTTGGAATGAGGTCGGGGAACGACTCATTGAGGGACCAGAATTAATTAAGATTACTAATGAGAAGGTGGTTGTGGCCAGAGAAAAGTTGAAGGAAGCTCGTACTAGGCAGAAGAGCTATGCTGACCGTCATCGTCGTGATGTTGTGTTTAACTCTGGTGATCGTGTTTTCTTGAAGGTTTCTCCTTTTCGAGGCGTTAAGCGTTTCGGTATGAAAGGGAAGCTTAGTCCACGCTATATCGGTCCATTTGAGATTCTTGATCAGGTTGGTGAGGTATCTTATCGCTTGGCGCTACCTCCCTAATTATCACATGTGCATGATGTTTTTCATGTATCACTTCTTCGTGGGTATAATTATCATCCGCTTCATGTTGTGTCTTGCCCGTTCGATCAGATTCGGAAGATCTCTCGTATAGTGAAGAACCTGAGGCCGTTTTGGAGCATCAGGAAAGAGTCATGAGAACTAAAACCATTCCATTCGTAAAGATTCTTTGGAAGAATCATCCTGAGAGCGAGGCTACTTGGGAGACCGAAGAATCAATGCGATCCAGTAATCCACATTTTTCTTTATGACTTGGTACGTATTCATTTTGATATCGCTTTCGATTTCGTACTTCTATTTTTATTTCGTATTCCAATTTCGCGGACTTAATTTTCTTTTTAGAAGGGAATAATTATAACACCCTAAATTAAATACGACTTATAAAATATGCTATAAATTAAAACTTGAGTTATATATCATGTTATGACTCGAAACCATACAATGTGAACATATAACCTAAAGTAAAATACGAAATGTTACGAGAACCTTATGATATAAAAAATTGGCATGTTTAACATGTCATATATGCTGAATTATTTAAAAGTCATGTACAAAATATCCAGAAAAGATAAGTATGAATTTGGCTAATTTTGGAAGGTGAAAATCATCCTTAAACACCTCCTTAATTTCGGCTCCCCCCTCCCCATATTTTGTAAAACCGTATATCCCATCCATAACTCAAAAACAAACCCTAAAACCTCTCTTCTCTATTCCATTTGTCGAAAAAAGAAAAAAAAAAAACAAACAAACAAACCAAACCCTAAAACTTGTTCTATTCGGCATCAAGGAGAAGAAGAAGAAGCAAGCTCTTGATCATTGTTCATTTCGTATCACATAAGGTAATCGAATACACATGTTAATCCATTCGAATTGTTGATCAAAGCATAACCGACCCATGTATATTTTTTTCATGTTCATTCGATCTTAATCAAGAGAAGAGAAGTGTTGGTGATTCGTTGAGGCCTTGTTCTTTTAATCCCATTCGAATTATACAAGAGGTACCATGTAATCTTCAATCTATAATAATATTTCGGATCAATATGTATTAAAATCTGTCAATATAATTATTTGTGTTCTTGAAATCGGATCTATATAAAACAAACTAACCGATCAGAAATTTTGTGCTACCTAAACGAATCTTAAACCAATGATGCAAACATGAATTTTAGTGGTTCTTTGGTCTAAAACTGAATTCAGTGAAATAGTGATCAATTAAAATTGTTTTGATGATTTTTAGAGGTCTAGAAGGCAACCGTTTGATTTTTAGAAATTCATGTGTCAAAACTGTATTTCGGGTTATGAAAATTCAGGTGTGGTTCATGATTTTTATTTTAATATCTATAACGAATTAAGACCTGAAATTTTGGCAAAATAAATTTGGTATATGAGTTACGTTTTGTAATTTTTTTAGATTTTTCTGAGATGTTTAACTGGGGTAAATAATTACATACTTTTGGGGTGTTCCAGCAGATCCAATTCGGGAAGGTGTTTTGAATGTCGATTTTTAGTTTGTACTTTTACTACTTAATAAAATCTGGAAAAATTATGTAAGATACTTAAGACCTATAGGTATATATGGGTAAAATTATAGAATTTTATGAGCTCGTTTAAGGTGTGCTAAAAATAGCTAAAGTTGGACCTGTTTTTAATGTTAATTCTGAATTTAAGTAGTTACTTATTTAAAACACCTATAAGCATAATTGCTTCACCTTTAGAACCTAAATAAGCTATTTTGTCATCTTAAAAGTATTTAACTAATGTTTTGATTATTTATCATATTAACCTTTAACTTTGGCATAATTGAAATAGTAACCCTAATCTTTGAATAATGATAATATGAAACCCAAATTATATGAATTAAACCCTAAAACTACTAATTCGGGAAATATAACTTAATTATGACCTAATTGAATGTATGAAGCCCTAATTGAAGTTTAATTACTTTAAATGATCAATTAAAATGACTTGTGTAATTAGAAACCCTAATCTCACATTTACTTAATTTGGAAACCCTATTTTGACTTGTAAAACTCTAAATTGTGAAATGACATCATTTTATAATTATATTAATATATGAAACTCAATTTCGACATTAATAACTATTTAAACCTTTTTAAATACAATTTACTATTTTTAGAAACCCTAAATTGCTTTTAAACCTAAAATGGCTAAACTTACTATTTTTGAAAAGTTACTAAATATGGAAAGTTACTATTTTTGGAAAGTTACTAATTATAGACGCCTGCTAAATATGGAAAGTTACCTAAAATGGGAAGAAAACTAAAATGAAACCCTTATGATTGTGAAACTATGAAACTTATAAATAAACTTATGATTAATGTAGATCGGGTGAAGAAGGAGTGATCATCTGCTTCCATTCATCATATTGCTTTGATAAGGTTCAGATATTCTTTCCCTTTTCAGTGGGGATATTTCTATTGATCCTATGCCTGATATGATTCCCTTATTTGACTCATGACTTTCATTGTATGATTTCCATTCTTATTTATTCATTCTGAAATTTATTTAAATGTCTCTGCCATGCTATACTTATGCTTTTCCTTGCTTATTGAGTTACTATCTTGTTTCTCTTTCCATGCTAGATTATTATTGTTGTATGCTATGATAGATCTGTGCCTCAGCTAACCTAGTTGTGGAGGTACCATGACCATGTCTTGGATGGCACCCTAGGCATGACACTCCCGTAGAGATGTGATAAATCTACGGCGTTCCCCCTTATGTTATGATTTTGTGTGCACTATTGGCCAACTTTATATATGTGTGACCAGTCTAGTACTGGCATCCATATTTTGTTAGGGAGCGTATGGATATATCCTAGGTTTATGTATTTGTATGTTATGGTGACCAGGTGGTGTGTGCCTTACACTCCTTCTTACACTTTTATTACTTAGAGGTCTCCCCTCTTCGTATACTTGTATTGCTTTAGTATGATTTGACGGATTATGTATGTAGTTCCTATGGCACATCCTTATATGAACTTTTCCCTTATTTCATTATTCTCTTGATTCATTTCTTATTCAGTTCTCATGCATTCTGGATTCTTAGTTCTCTTTAAAATTCGTATGACTTTCATAATTATACTTTTTGTTTTGTATTCTTATTCCTTCGTTGCTTATGCTTATTTACCGTTATGTTATGTTATATATATATCTGTTCACTGGGCTTTTTAAGCTCAGCCGCATGTTTTCTTTTCTTATGCGGCAGGTAATAAGCGGGGCGACGGGCTTGGGAATGAGAGAGAGTAGGACTTAAAGACCTATTTATTTATCATTTCGTTGTCCATTGTTTCAGACTTTCATTTCTTTTAGTACTTTGAATATTATCTCTTTACTTGGTTTGTTTGGTTAACCCACTATGCATTTGGGATTATCTTTTGGATACTAGTCTTGATGTTCGAGACTTGGTTATTTATTTAAAAGACTTCCGCTTGCCTAATGTATGCTTTGTATGACACCATAATGTGATATTTTGGCCTTGTCGGGTCGGGGTGTTACGCCTGTTCTACTCGAAATATAAATTCAAATAGCCGAAACTCTGATCCAGATGGCTTGGTCCCTATATGGTTAAACATGGTTATCCATCTGGATGTGTTGAATTATATGGACGAGATGGCAAAATGTTCATAGTAAATGGCCATCGACTAAAGTTATACCACGAAGTAGATAGTCACAATGACAAAAATGAGGAAGCCACTCCTTTCTTTCCCAGAACATAAATGGAAATTGAAGATGGGTCTAGCTAGAAACTCTCTAAAACAAGTGCTTCTCGGGAGGCAACCCGTGGTTTCAAGTTTTTACTTTTCACCACACTTTAATTTAAGTGTGGAGGCAAATTGGTTGTGAAAAAAAAATCCAAAAATATTTCCTTGTATTTATTTTCCCCTTTTTTTGTAGGTTTTTCTAAGTTATGGATGCAAGGACAAGGAACCTCATATGTCAACTTCCATATATAGCCCCGGGAAGTTTCATTCCTCTTATCACAATTTTCGCTATTTCTAATTTTATCAGTCTTTCACACTGGGGACAATGTTCAGCTTAAGTGTGGAGGAGGGATAAATAGGTCAAATCGAGCGTAACTTTACATTATTGCTTGTTCCATAAATTTTTCAAAATTTTAGGTATTAATATTAGAAATTTTCAGTAAAATATGCTCTAGCAAGGCGATTCAATACATAGCTAGCACATTTAAAAACCCACTAAATCGTGAGAATATTCTTAGCCTTTTATGAAGTGTACAATCTTTACACTTCCTGTTTCATCTAGTTATGAGTGTGCCGGTAATCTACTTTAGCTCTAGAACTTGTGCATGTATATCATTTACTAAACCACAGTGAGGTTAATTTATATACTGATGTATGTGTTAAAGAGGCAAGATATACAAACCAAACAAACCCTAAACCTATCTCCTGATATTTCAGCCAATTATCTTGGTTGCTGAAAACTCTATCAAACCAATCCCACATCACCTCTATCAACCACCCATATGAGAGAAAAATAGTAAATTACTAAGCAAAGTCCCTATTATTCGCTAGTCACTCATACGTTAAAGAAAAAAGTTCGGTAAAGTATATAAAGTCAATATCAAGTAATGTGATGAAGAAAGGCAAAAATTATATGCCTAACAATGTGAAGGAAAAATTATGAATGATAGTGGCTAGCTGTACTCTAAACCTCTGGACATATTTTTCTACTTATATCTCTCAAAATTATCCAAAACTATATCCGTTTCCTTAAGCAAAAATAGCCCCATATTTTTCCCTCTTTTGATATATTTGTCGCTCACGCCGCAATGGTTATGTTTATGTATCTTGTACAAGCATATGGTAGCTTTATGGATTATGTCTGTGCAAATTAAGTGTTCCCACATAAATCACCCCTATTGAGCAAAATGGTGTAAATCTAAACAAATTCCCTTGTGAGGTGATCGAGTTATGTATTGATGCATGATATATATGTCTTTGTCAACTAACAAATAAATCTCTTCCAAAAAAATAATCTTTCAAATCTTAATATGTTTTGTTCGCTTACATTGCTTGGGGGCAAGCAATAGCTAAGTGTGGAGGGATTTGATGACGCTCGAATTATACATGTTTTATATAATGTTATTTGTTAGTTTCTTAATAGATTTTATGGACTTTCGATACTTAATTGCATGAAAATAAATTTCAGGTCCAAACGACAAAGAACTTCAGAAGAAAGACAAAATGTAAATATCTATGTAATATTTTTTTTAGTCCAAAGAAATTGTAACGAATACAATTCCCCCGGGTCGTTCTCCCAACGAAGGTTTGACGGCGAATAAGTCGAATCGGTGTGTGAATATGTGAAGTGAATTAGTGACGGTGATTATTTTGGTGTTGATTATACTAAATTATTGAAAATTAAAAGCAATCTACGATGTCAAATAAAAGCACACAAAATTAATAAAAGAAATCAAATAATGCAAATCTCGGGCTAATCCCGAAATTTATAAAACTAATAGTGAAGATATAAACCTAAAATGCAAAGCTAAAAACTCAAGGGACTGAAAATGTGATTAAAATAAACTAAATTACAAAAGAAAATTTAGAAAATAAAAGTTTATGAAACTCGAGGGACTAAAATTGTAAAAGCTGAAACTGTTTTAGACTTTATAAAAGACAAGGACCAAGAATTGTAATATCTAAAACTTATTTTTAATACTCAACTCGTTTTTAAACAAAGACTGTAACACCCCAACCCGACAAGGGTAAAGGTATCACAAATATATGGTTTCATATCAGAACAACATAGTATCCATAAATCAAAATAGCGGAAGTCAATACATAATCCAATAATAAGTCAACATGACTTATATCCAAATGAAAGGAAAATAAAGAAGTACATGAGTTCAATGCCTAAACAATGGCAACATAAAGTCCAAAGAAATCAAATGGTAGATAAGCTATAAAGAACAAGCTCCACTCAAGTGCACTCAACCCCAAAGCATTGCCCAACTCCTAGCTTAATTACCTGCCGCGGGAAAAGAAAACGCGGCTGAGCTACTAGAGCTCAGTGAACAGATATAACGTAACAAGCAGTACATAATGAATAATACATGAGTAAATGAGAAGGGAAACATGAGTACATGATAGGAATACATGGAGTCATAAGGGAAAGGATAAAGGTGCATGGTAAAGAAAGGTCAGTAATCCACTACGAGCCCATAACATGAAATCATAAACATAATCATAATCATCGCCATAAACATGTAGAGGGGAGACCTCTTAGTATCCTGTATATATATGAGGGGTGACCTCATCATGGGTTGGAGTAGCTAGCTCCCGGAGTGTGAAAGACGTGTATCGCACACACCATCAGTCACCATGAATATCATAACATAACATAACATAACATGTACATGAACAAATCTAGGATGCATCCATACGCCCCAGGTGGCCATAATCTGCCTCTACGTAAACATAACATGCAGGGACGGGACAGGTCATCACTCTCCTGCCCTAGAGTCATGCCATCGGTGCATCGACTGACATGGACATGAAACCCTCATGCCTAGTGAGTGGCTCGTAGTATCAAACTGAGGGTAAAGGTCAAGTATCATGGTTCATGTTTTAAGTTTACTTGCATAGGTCAATATCATGTTTCATAAGTTCATAATCATGGTTCATAAGCATGGTTCATAAGCAAAGGTTCATAAACAAAGGTTCATGAGTCAGGTTCATAAGCAAAGGTTCATGAATGAAAGGTTCATAATCATGAAAGGTTCAATATCATGGTGGTTCAATAATCGAGGTCATAATAAGAGAGTGAAGGCCTCTTATCAAAGAAGCAGAATATCTGTACCTTATTGCCTGACAAAGATCACACTGAAAAGATGATAACGAGCACAAGATTACTCCCTCTTCACACCTAGAGGAGTAAAGACATGATTACTAAAGATCCCACTTTCCATATTAAGTAACTTTCTATTTTTAGCAGGTTTCCATTTTTAGAAAGTTTCCTTATTTAGTAATATTTCCATAATTATGAATTAGGTTAAGTTAATATTAGTTTTATACAAGTTTACACTTTATACCCTTGAGGTTTCATAATTTTACATGTTTAATCCCTTAATTCAATAAGTTACATGTTAAATCCTTAATTATCCATATTAACATGTTAAGCCCCTTAGTTTTACCAACTTACATATTATACCCTTATTTTATGTGTTGTATGATTCAAAACCCTTAGAATACAGGTTTTACACTTTAGTCCTTCAAGTTATATGAATTACATATTTAGTCCTTCTTTTTATAAAATCAACCTTTAATTAATAACAATTATATATATAAGCCCCTTAAATTATCAAAACGCCACAAGACACTTTAAATATGTTTTAATACACGAATGGACCATAAGTTTCCCAAAATTACACTTTTAGTCCCTCTAGTTTATTTAATTATAAATCGATCATAAATATTTATATATATTTCAAAATAAACCCTTAAACAATTATTTAACATAAAAGGTCCTTCCCATAAATTACCATTCGACTCCTTCAGGTTTTAGAAAGTTTCAAAAGTAACCCCCATGTTTTTAAAATCACAATTCGACCCCAAAGTTTTCAAAACAATTTCGTATAGCATTGTAATCAAACGATCCTTTACCCTAGCTTAACCAAATCATGTGTCAATCATTATAATTCATTAATGAGCCAAAACAAGCCCTAATCTCCTACAAAAACCCTAGGTCGATCGGATTATTATTTTTCCAAATTTATTTCTAATGCCGATTAATGATTAATTCCAAAATAAATTATAGAGGCCTTGTAAATTCGAAGTTATATTTTTCTTAGATCAATATCATCCTAAAGGACCCATGAAAATTAACATTGGTATTTATTTTGGTCGCTTACATGTATTTTAACATAATGGGTCGTTTTTGAGTTTTAATTACTAAACGCCTAGAATTTCATGCATGGCTCAACATATTCATTTTATTTAGAGTTCATATCAACCAAGGAGTGTGGGAAAAATACCAGGTCGTGGTTTGAACGTGGGATTTGAGAGATACGAATTATGAAGCTTCGATTGATCACAAAATCAAAACGGATCCAAGCGACCTCCACAAACCTTGCAAACAATTTTTACAAATCATGTACGACATGAGGACCTTGTGAAAATTATATGACAAATTTACATGAGGTCTAGGTATTTAATTCGAAGGTACCTTGAATTTATGTGTCGAGCGATAGAAGAATTTATCCCGATCGATCAAGGCCTCCACAATGGTTCTAGCAATTTTTCGTGAGTGAGGAGAAATATGTAGATCATAGGAAAAATGTTAGATTGAGTGTACAACACATGGTTCGATCAAAACAAATTTAAAACTCTTACCGAGCCTTTGCGATGGAATGATTTGTTCGAGCTCGATCTGGCCTTCACAGGTTCAAAGGCTATTTTTCGTGGCTTCTACACTTATCAAAGAACGTGGGAAAAATGATGTGAGAGCTTGGAAAAATTCGTGTGAGTGTGTGTGAATTATTCTTGGTGATATTAGGGTTTCGGTGTGAATTTGGGAGAGAAAAAGGATGTGATGGTGATATAAGTTGGAAACAGCCGAGGAGGGGGGGGGAAATGACTAATATTTCGGGGTTATGGTCAAAGAAATAAATGGCATAATTAACTCCCTTAATTTCTCATTTAATCTCATTTATTTTCCTTTTATGAATTTCCAACTTTTGAATTTAAATTTCATGTTAAGCGCCCAAGGGCAATTTGGTAATTTCATGACTTGCCTAAATGTTACATGGGGTTTGTTAAAATTACTTGGGATCATAATTTGTTCATTGCTAGAAGTTTGGGATTTTATTTGTGCTTTACAAATGTTTTATTTAGGTTTTAAATTCCCAGGGGCATTTTGGTCATTTTACATGTTATGGAATCTTAGGTATTACAACTTCTTCCCCACTAAAAGAAAAATTTCGTCCTCGAAATTTGCAAGGACATAAGAAAGGAAACATGACAGAAACGAAACTGAACATACCGGATCAAAACATGAAATGAGGATAACTCGATCGTATCGATTCTTCGGTCTCCCAGGTTGCTTCACGTGCTGGGTGATTCCGCCAAAGAATCTTTACAAAAGGAATGACTTTATTTCTCATCACGCGTTCCTGACGCTCTAGAACCGCTTCCGGTTCTTCAGATAAGGTCATATCAGGACGAATCTGATCAAACGGATAAGAAGCCACATGTAGAGGATGATAATTGTATCCCCTCAAAAGAGATACATGAAATACATTATGAACATGAGCCAACTGAGGTGGCAAAGCTAGACGATACGAGACTTCTCCGATACGCTCCAGAATTTCAAAGGGTCCAATAAACCTAGGACTGAGCTTGCCCTTAATACCAAAACGTTTGACGCCTCGGAACGGAGATACTTTAAGAAATACCCGGTCGCCTACATTAAACTCTAGATCCCGACGGTGTTTATCCGCATAACTCTTTTGACGTGCCCGTGCCTCTTTCAATTTCTCTTTAGCCGTGGCAACCTTTTCATTTGTGACCTCAATCATCTCAGGTCCTTCAAGAATACGTTCCCCTACTTCATTCCAACATACCGGTGCTCTGCACTTTCGCCCATATAACATCTCAAAAGGTGCCATATCGATGCTCGCGTGCCAACTGTTATTATAAGCGAACTCTACCAAACACAGGTAATCGTCCCAACTACCCGTCCATTCCAATGCACACGCTCGTAACATATCCTCTAATGTCTGGATGGTCCTCTCCGACTGACCATCAGTTTGGGGATGAAAAGCGGTACTGAACTTAAGACGAACACCCCAAACTTTATGTAATCCCTTCCAGAAGCGCGAAGTAAAACGAGGATCACGATCAGAAACGATAGAAGAAGGAGTGCCATGCAATCTGACAATCTCCTGCGTGAAAATCTCGGACAACTTACTAACACTGTAGCTCATACGGATGGGTAAGAAATGAGCGGATTTAGTTAGCCGATCAACGACCACCCAAATCGCATCATGCTTCCTACGAGTCAACGGTAAACCACACACGAAATCCATAGAAATTTCATCCCACTTCCAAACTGGAATCTCCAAAGGCTGTAATAACCCACTAGCTCTCTGGTGTTCAATCTTGACCTGCTGACAGGTCATACATCTAGCTACAAACGATGCCACATCCTGCTTCATGCCGCTCCACCAGAATTGTTGCTTTAGATCCCGATACATCTTGGTTGAACCAGGATGTATAGAAAAAGGAGAACTATGAGCCTCAGTCAACAAGGCCTCACGTAGATCAGAATCATCAGGAACACATAATCGATCTCCACACCATACAATACCACTATCATCTACCCGAAACTCAGACTGCTTACCTTCCTCGACATTCTGCACAATAGCCCAGAGTTCACCATCGTCCTTCTGGGCTTCCTTAATCCGCAGCATCAAGTTCGATTCCACCTTCAAACTCGCCCAATAACCACTAACGCCCTTTACACATATCTCAACCTCTAACCGCTCTAAGTCCTGAAGAATACGAGGCTCGACATTCAAACTAGCAATCATACCCGATTTCCTACTGAGTGCATCGGCAACAACATTCGCCTTGCCGGGATGATACTGGATATTAGTGTCGTAATCTTTCAGAAGTTCTAACCATCTTCTCTGCCTCATGTTGAGCTCCTTCTGAGTAAATATGTATTTGAGACTCTTATGATCCGTGAAGATATCACATGATTCACCGTATAAGTAATGTCTCCATATTTTCAACGCAAATACCACAGCTGCCAACTCTAGATCATGGGTCGGATAATTTTCCTCATAGGGTTTTAACTGCCTTGAAGCATAGGCAATTACTTTCCCGTTCTGCATGAGAACACAACCTAAACCTTTCTTGGAAGCATCACTATAAATCTGAAATCCTCCCGAACCCGACGGTAAGGTCAAAATAGGTGCAGAAACTAGCCGTCGTTTCAACTCCTCAAAACTCTGCTCACGCTCATCCGTCCACACAAACTTTTCACCCTTTCTCATCAACTGAGTCAACGGTAAAGCCAACTTCGAAAACCCCTCGACAAAACGTCGATAGTAGCCAGCTAAACCCAGAAAACTCCTGACTTCGGTTACCGTGGTAGGTCTTGGCCATTTTGTGATAGCCTCGACCTTAGCTGGATCCATGGTAATCCCATCTGCAGACACGACGTGACCAAGGAAAGCAACTCGGTCCAACCAGAATTCACACTTGGAAAATTTAGCGTATAATTTCTGCTGCCTCAGAATACCCAAAACAGTACGCAAATGCTGCTCGTGCTCTTCCGCTGACTTAGAATATACCAGAATATCATCAATGAAAACGATAACGAATTTATCAAGGAATTCATGAAAAACCCGGTTCATTAAGTCCATAAATACCGCAGGAGCATTTGTTAACCCAAAAGGCATAACCAAGAACTCATAATGTCCATACCGGGTACGGAAAGCAGTCTTAGAAATGTCCTGTTCTTTAACCCGCAACTGGTGATAACCAGATCGCAAGTCAATCTTGGAGAATACTTTAGCACCCTGCAACTGATCGAATAAATCATCGATGCGAGGTAGCGGATAACGGTTCCGAATAGTTATACGGTTTAACTCCCGGTAATCGATACACAACCGCATAGATCCATCTTTCTTCTTTACAAAAAGTACAGGAGCACCCCATGGTGACACACTTGGACGAATAAATCCACAGTCCAATAACTCTTCTAACTGTTCCTTTAACTCCTTGAGTTCCACCGGTGCCATCCGGTACGGAGCCTTAGAGATAGGCTCAGCGCCGGGAATCAGATCGATAGTAAATTCAACCTCTCTGGCCGGAGCAAGACCAGGAAGTTTTTCAGGGAAAACATCAGAAAATTCCCGAACAACATGAACATTATTAATATCAGGACCTTCCGCAGAAGAATCTTTAACAGAGGCCAAATAACCTTGGCAACCATGAGATAATAGAGTCCTTGCTTTCAAAGCAGAAATAATTTTCACAGATTTTAGAGAGCGTGTTTCATGAAAAACAAATTCAGGCTGAGTTATATCACCAAAAATTACTTTGCGAGCATGACAGTCAATAGTGGCTCTATGAAAAGATAACCAATCCATGCCGAGAATAACATCGAAATCAACCATGTCCAAAGGGAGTAGATTTGCCGAACGAATCCGGTCATCGAATCGTATAGGACAATTTACGTATTCATGATCAATAAGAGTACTGAGTTTCATGGGAGTAGAGAGGGATACTTGATTACTTAGTGGTGTTGGTAATATTTTAAGTTTCTTTACTAGATTCATAGATATAATCGAGTGTGTAGCTCCAGTATCAAAAAGTGTGAAAATAGCGTGATCACCAATATATAAAACGCCCGTAATCGTACCTGAAGACTGTGCCGCCTGATCCCGAGTCATAGAATATACACGGCCAGTGTTGGGTGGAGGGGGAGGTAGATAGTTCCCGGTTTTCTCCGGGTTTTGCTTGGGACAATCTTTCACACGATGCTCTGTCGAACCACATCCAAAACAAGTCCCAGAAGCCCGACGACATGGTCCATTGTGGCGCTTGCCACACGTAGTACAAATAGGATAAGTATATGAACCCCCAGATGCACCTCCCTGAGAATTAGAACCCGGAGCCCTGTTCTGCTGATTACCCCTAGCAGTCTGGTCTCTCCCCTGTTTCTGACTGGTGTTGCGCCCCGAGCGATCATCTCCCTGCCTAGGAGTGAACCTGGAGTCCTGCCCTCTAGTATCTGACCTCTTCTGATCATAGTTCCTGCCAGCCTGACCCTGATGGTCGTATCGTCGATCCCCTTGTCCACGAGAATCATAACTCCTGTCATTCCGGCCCTTAAAATCCTTGTTCTGTCCCTGAGGCTGAATCTTGTCCCCATCTCTGTTCCTCTTATACCCAGATCCCTGATGAAATATCTCAATATTGCGAGCAGCGTCGCAACATTCTGCCGGGTCTTTAAACTCATCATTAAGTATGCGGTCTAGTACCCACCTAATACAATAGCAAAAGAAAAATGTATTAATGCCTGTTGGTACCAACCATCAACTTAAATAGGTTACTAACCTCTTGAGTCCCCATTTGTATTGCCTAGCCTGCTGCTTAGAGTCCCCAGCAAGCGGCCCCACAAAACTGACTAATCGCTGAAACCGCTCCAGATACTGCCCAGCATGCTCAGACTCAAGCTGAGAGATAGTGTTGTACTCCCTAATGAACCTCTGCTGCTCGGAAGCAGGGAAGTACCGATTATAGAACGTGGTACGGAAATCAGCCCATGAACAACCGAGAACATATGCATCACCACCTTTAGCTTCTTTATGCGCTTTCCACCAGTTGAGCGCGTCACCTTCTAGCTTGAACACAGCCAGACGAGTCTTGAACCCGTCCTCACAACCTAACACTTCGAACAGTTTCTCCATGTGGGTGATCCAATCTTCTGCTGCCTGAGGAGTAGCAGCAGAAGAGAAGGACAACGGCTTGAGCTTATTAAAACTCTCCAGCCACCCATTAATAGTAGTGGGTCGGCCCCCACCACCAGAAGAACTGCCAGCACCCCCAGATGGGCCAGCTCCACCACTGATAAGCCGGTTGACCACCGCCTCAGTGTTAAGGCCCGGTAGCAGACGGGCTACAGCATTAGCCACCATTTCCTCCAG
Source organism: Artemisia tridentata subsp. tridentata (assembly GCA_021014915.2). Taxonomy (NCBI): domain Eukaryota; kingdom Viridiplantae; phylum Streptophyta; class Magnoliopsida; order Asterales; family Asteraceae; genus Artemisia; species Artemisia tridentata. Next base: position 189,296,215 of record CP139501.1, read on the forward strand.
ATTGGGGATTTCAGCATCTCCTCCACTGTTATACTCCTGATGACGAGTGTTAACCATCTATAGAATTACGAAGACGATTAGTAAGGTAAAACAAAATATGACAGAGTAGAATACGGAAAAGAGTACGCGAAAGGAAAACCTAATGTCTACCCAATCCTCACAGGTCAAAGGCCTAAGCCAACGGGTTTCGGAAACCTGTCTCTGATACCATAAATTGTAACACCCCAACCCGACAAGGGTAAAGATATCACAAATATATGGTTTCATATCAGAACAACATAGTATCCATAAATCAAAATAGCGGAAGTCAATACATAATCCAATAATAAGTCAACATGACTTATATCCAAATGAAAGGAAAATAAAGAAGTACATGAGTTCAATGCCTAAACAATGGCAACATAAAGTCCAAAGAAATCAAATGGTAGATAAGCTATAAAGAACAAGCTCCACTCAAGTGCACTCAACCCCAAAGCATTGCCCAACTCCTAGCTTAATTACCTGCCGCGGGAAAAGAAAACGCGGCTGAGCTACTAGAGCTCAGTGAACAGATATAACGTAACAAGCAGTACATAATGAATAATACATGAGTAAATGAGAAGGGAAACATGAGTACATGATAGGAATACATGGAGTCATAAGGGAAAGGATAAAGGTGCATGGTAAAGAAAGGTCAGTAATCCACTACGAGCCCATAACATGAAATCATAAACATAATCATAATCATCGCCATAAACATGTAGAGGGGAGACCTCTTAGTATCCTGTATATATATGAGGGGTGACCTCATCATGGGTTGGAGTAGCTAGCTCCCGGAGTGTGAAAGACGTGTATCGCACACACCATCAGTCACCATGAATATCATAACATAACATAACATAACATGTACATGAACAAATCTAGGATGCATCCATACGCCCCAGGTGGCCATAATCTGCCTCTACGTAAACATAACATGCAGGGACGGGACAGGTCATCACTCTCCTGCCCTAGAGTCATGCCATCGGTGCATCGACTGACATGGACATGAAACCCTCATGCCTAGTGAGTGGCTCGTAGTATCAAACTGAGGGTAAAGGTCAAGTATCATGGTTCATGTTTTAAGTTTACTTGCATAGGTCAATATCATGTTTCATAAGTTCATAATCATGGTTCATAAGCATGGTTCATAAGCAAAGGTTCATAAACAAAGGTTCATGAGTCAGGTTCATAAGCAAAGGTTCATGAATGAAAGGTTCATAATCATGAAAGGTTCAATATCATGGTGGTTCAATAATCGAGGTCATAATAAGAGAGTGAAGGCCTCTTATCAAAGAAGCAGAATATCTGTACCTTATTGCCTGACAAAGATCACACTGAAAAGATGATAACGAGCACAAGATTACTCCCTCTTCACACCTAGAGGAGTAAAGACATGATTACTAAAGATCCCACTTTCCATATTAAGTAACTTTCTATTTTTAGCAGGTTTCCATTTTTAGAAAGTTTCCTTATTTAGTAATATTTCCATAATTATGAATTAGGTTAAGTTAATATTAGTTTTATACAAGTTTACACTTTATACCCTTGAGGTTTCATAATTTTACATGTTTAATCCCTTAATTCAATAAGTTACATGTTAAATCCTTAATTATCCATATTAACATGTTAAACCCCTTAGTTTTACCAACTTACATATTATACCCTTATTTTATGTGTTGTATGATTCAAAACCCTTAGAATACAGGTTTTACAACTTTAGTCCTTCAAGTTATATGAATTACATATTTAGTCCTTCTATTTATAAAATCAACCTTTAATTAATAACAATTATATATATAAGCCCCTTAAATTATCAAAACGCCACAAGACACTTTAAATATGTTTTAATACACGAATGGACCATAAGTTTCCCAAAATTACACTTTTAGTCCCTCTAGTTTATTTAATTATAAATCGATCATAAATATTTATATATATTTCAAAATAAACCCTTAAACAATTATTTAACATAAAAGGTCCTTCCCATAAATTACCATTCGACTCCTTCAGGTTTTAGAAAGTTTCAAAAGTAACCCCCATGTTTTTAAAATCACAATTCGACCCCAAAGTTTTCAAAACAATTTCGTATAGCATTGTAATCAAACGATCCTTTACCCTAGCTTAACCAAATCATGTGTCAATCATTATAATTCATTAATGAGCCAAAACAAGCCCTAATCTCCTACAAAAACCCTAGGTCGATCGGATTATTATTTTTCCAAATTTATTTCTAATGCCGATTAATGATTAATTCCAAAATAAATTATAGAGGCCTTGTAAATTCGAAGTTATATTTTTCTTAGATCAATATCATCCTAAAGGACCCATGAAAATTAACATTGGTATTTATTTTGGTCGCTTACATGTATTTTTAACATAATGGGTCGTTTTTGAGTTTTAATTACTAAACGCCTAGAATTTCATGCATGGCTCAACATATTCATTTTATTTAGAGTTCATATCAACCAAGGAGTGTGGGAAAAATACCAGGTCGTGGTTTGAACGTGGGATTTGAGAGATACGAATTATGAAGCTTCGATTGATCACAAAATCAAAACGGATCCAAGCGACCTCCACAAACCTTGCAAACAATTTTTACAAATCATGTACGACATGAGGACCTTGTGAAAATTATATGACGAATTTACATGAGGTCTAGGTATTTAATTCGAAGGTACCTTGATTTTATGTGTCGAGCGATAGAAGAATTTACCCCGATCGATCAAGGCCTCCACAATGGTTCTAGCAATTTTTCGTGAGTGAGGAGAAATATGTAGATCATAGGAAAAATGTTAGATTGAGTGTACAACACATGGTTCGATCAAAACAAATTTAAAACTCTTACCGAGCCTTTGCGATGGAATGATTTGTTCGAGCTCGATCTGGCCTTCACAGGTTCAAAGGCTATTTTTCGTGGCTTCTACACTTATCAAAGAACGTGGGAAAAATGATGTGAGAGCTTGGAAAAATTCGTGTGAGTGTGTGTGAATTATTCTTGGTGATATTAGGGTTTCGGTGTGAATTTGGGAGAGAAAAAGGATGTGATGGTGATATAAGTTGGAAACAGCCGAGGAGGGGGGGGGGAAATGACTAATATTTCGGGGTTATGGTCAAAGAAATAAATGGCATAATTAACTCCCTTAATTTCTCATTTAATCTCATTTATTTTCCTTTTATGAATTTCCAACTTTTGAATTTAAATTTCATGTTAAGCGCCCAAGGGCAATTTGGTAATTTCATGACTTGCCTAAATGTTACATGGGGTTTGTTAAAATTACTTGGGATCATAATTTGTTCATTGCTAGAAGTTTGGGATTTTATTTGTGCTTTACAAATGTTTTATTTAGGTTTTAAATTCCCAGGGGCATTTTGGTCATTTTACATGCTATGGAATCTTAGGTATTACAAAGACAAGGACCGAACATGTTAAAACTGAAACCTAGGGATTGATTTGTAAAAATTGAAAAATAAAAAACGTTTTACTCTAAAAAGCAGCCCAGGTTCGATCCTAGGCTACTACAAATTATTCAAACTATTTTTTTTTTATTTTTCTTCTTTCAAAATTCAAACAACAACTAACAATCACTACTTTTAATGAAAAGAAAGAGCTCAAACAAGCTTAAATAAGCTGGAAAACAGCTTATACACAGTTCAGTTGAGTTTTTACACTCAACTTGAAAACAGTCCAAATAGCTCACAATAAGACTCAATTAAGCTAACCAAATAAGCTGAAAAGTCAAAACCAAAAGTAGAAACTAATGAACAGCTATATTGACTAGCTTTTGCCCCAATAATCTCTCACTAAACTCAATTAGATTGCAAGAAAAACTACTCATGAACTAGAGCATTTGACTGAAAAGCAGAGCAGATATCTAGCAGCCAAGCAATTTTGAGCTTAAATAAAAATAAGCTACTGAGCACCAAACTGAGATTTTCTTTTTGATCTAAATCTACAAGATGGAAAGCTACTCAAATCACTAATCCAATCCTATTTCCAAACACTAACAATCATTCAAAAAAACCCATGAACTCAGCAGCCAAATCCAAATAGCACCAGTTGCACAGAACATTTTTGACTTTTTAAATGCTAACTATAGATGACTAAAGTGAGTTTCAACAGCCTAAATCTATCAATCTAAGTGAATTAAAGCTACTCTAAACATCAACTAACATGCATCATCATTATGCTTAACAATTCAAAAGATCACAGATCTTAAAAACACCATAAACTAGCAGACTCAAGGTAATCAAAAGCAATTATGACTTTACTCAAATGCACACCCAATATTATGCTAGAACTGAGCTAAATTAAAGTATTGCAGTCAATTTGAACTCAGCAAACCACAATTTAACAACAATATCACTGTGAAAACCACAGATCCAAATATCCCCTTAATCCTACTGATTTAAAAGCAAACTCAGATTCAGCAACAATCACTTATCCAAATCAACCAATCATCATTCAAATATACCAAAGGAACTCAGAATAACAACAATCAACAACACATGAATCTATAACAGACAAACAGATTAAGCTACTTATTGAGTGGAATTTAAAAAATCTTATAAGAACTTACAGATTACTCTCAGCTAGAACAGAGAGTTTTCCAAAGAAGCCTATCTTTAGATAGGCTAGAGGCTTCCAAATCCCCTCCTAGACCATCACTCCAAACTGCTATCATCATGGATCAAATGGACTTTGACTTTCTTTGACTATTATCTCTTGAACTAGTTTAAGCAGAGATAACTCTCCACAAGCTATTGTTTAGCTTGAAAGAGCTTATGATAACAGAAAATGTAAACTAGAAGCGAAATTGAAACACTAAATTGCATTGAAAAGTAAATGACAAGGAATTTTAAAGGAAAACTAGAATTATATTAAAACTTTGAAATGAGTACAGTACTTTGGGAATTAAAAAGCAGTAAACTCAACTTTTATAAAAGCTAAACGATTACAATACAATGAGTTATGCTATACTACTCTTACTCCTAAGAAACTAACCACTAACTAGCTAACACCTTCAAATCATGAGAGTGAGGAAGTATTTATAGCTGAGCTCAGGGTCTTCAGAAGGTCCTAGATCGTTCATTCTTCACCCTTAGATCAATCTTATCATCATCCATTCAATTGTGGCCGTTTGATCATTTCAATGAGGTGGCTTGACCAATCAGAGGCTGCCATTGTGACATGTTGGCAATCCGAGCGTGTGCACCTTCTCTGTCCTTGTCAGACGAATCCAAGGCTAAAGAAATGACGTGTTTTGTCCAATCAAGCACTGCCATGTGTCCACAAAGCTCATTATTGCACTAATCATTATCTCTGACACGTTTTGATCACGTGATAAGGTTTCTAGAAGCTCTAATGATTGGCAATTGATGGTTAATTGATGTGGGGAGTGGTAATTTTGGAAGGGTAAAATTAGGGTTCTAGGGGATTTGGGGAATTCTGGGTTGGGGTAAGAATTGGCGCGTTTGGTGTGTGTGTGAGTTTTTTTTTTTTTATTTGATTTTTACGGGTTGGCTAGTGTAAAGGTTTTAGTTGACCGGGTTTTTAAGTGGGTCGGGTCTAGGGGGTTTAAGTGGGCTGGGTTAGGATAAATGGTGGGTTGGGCTTGTAGGTGTGGGTAGTGGGTTGGGATTACTTTAGATCCGGGTTTATTAGTTTTAAGAGTTTTAAGGTTTTAAATGTCTAGGGGTTAAGTGTGTAATTTCAGAAAGTTAAAGGACTGATCATGCCACTTTTTCAAAGTTGAATCCAAGGGCTAATGTTGACAATCTCTGATAATTGGAGGACCACGTTTGACTTTTTGACCATTATTTCTTTCCCGGCTCCGGCTTTTAACCATCTTCCATTCCCGTGCTCGTTTTCCCGTATTTCTCGTGTCTTTTGTTGATTTTCTTGATATCCGTGCCTGCATATGTAAAAACACAAAAACACAATATATTTGGCATTTGGTCGGGTTTTTGGTCTATTTTGGTCCGGTTTTGGTCAAGAAAAGGTATGTGTTTAAGCACATACCAAATTCCCCCAGACTAAGCTATTGCAATGTCCTCATGCAATGTTATAAAAACACGTTTTCGAAACCGAAAATTTCTAATCTCTTTTTACTAACTTTGAGAAGTAGCAAAATTTTCAAAAGAGATCAAGAAATCTTAAGTTCTAAAAACTCCCCATTTTTCCTTTTATTCTATTTTTGTATTTTTCTTATTATTCAAGTGTCGGCTTTGTTGACAATCATTATCTAAAGATAATTTTTAGGGTCATAGAGTAGAAACACAACTCATAGAGGAGTGACCATAAGGATAAAATTCATCGTCCTTGATTTTTCACATGCTCCCAAACTAAGCTTATAAACGAGATCACAACCTACTTAGAAATTAGATGCCAACACTACTCATAGAAGTTACTTGTGTAATAACCTCTTGCTCCCATTTTCTTATTTTTGTTTCTACTTATTTTATTTTTGTGAGAGAAATGAATTTCTTCATAATCTTCTTGTTTTCATAATTATTAGTCCGATAAAGATACCAATCTTAAAACGCTAAGTAGTTTTCCATCTTCTTGCAAGAAAGTTTGCCTTAAAAATGAGGTCCAAATCAAGGTTATTACATATATCAAAGACTAAAGAACTCATACAAACATGTAGACATCAGTTGTGGAGAAACATCACGTGCACCTCATGTGCCCGATCTAGGGTCATTCACATGCACCTCACGTGCCATCAACTTGTCTAACACATTAAGCACAAAATCCATACATCTCAACATACATTTTTTTTTTTTTTTTAACTCAACTTTTCTTCACTCAATAACTTAATACCACGGGATTACCGGGTGTTTCCAAAACATCAAACATACAACACTTATGACATAGTAACCCTTAGAAAACGAACCTTCACGGTTTAAATCCAAGACCTTACCGCCTTTAGAAGTAAGGATCCAAGGTCCGATCTCAATCCGAAATCTAAGAGCACTTTACAACTTATTCACTCAATACGGGACCTTGATGTGTACCCAATCTTTAGAGCAAAAAATTCTTTTAAGAAGATGGAGAACTAAATTTCGTTCTAAACCTAAATATCTTTAATTATTTATACAATATATGGGGTGAAACAATTTTACGGGAGCAAAAGGCCACAAGTACCTACGACGAGCTCTAAAGAGAACCAATTACTCCACGTTAGGCATCTAACTTCTAAATAAATTCTATCATTTCTCGCTCTTCGCATATTTAAAAATCTCAAATAATGAAATTGGCGAATACTTAGCCGATAATCAGCCACGCATATATAAAGTCAGTTACAGAAACTTGCAAATTCTTGAAAAGAATTCGCGTTTTCTAGCTCCTTATGTAAAAGACTAGCGAAAGCTTTAAATCCATGCATGTATAAAGTCAAGTACGGGAACTTGCAAACTCTTAAGAAAGAATTCGCCTTTTATAGCTCCTGGTGTACAAGACTAGCACAAGCTTATATGATTATCATTGGTTAAGGGAACAAGCTAGGGCTCAACACGCCCGGTCAAGTCAAAATTTTATTCCTACTCTACCCAGCGGAAAATCAACAAAAATGTCAAAACTTATTATATTTTTGCACAAATTTTTTTTTTTTTTAATTTTCTCATTTTTTTGGACTTTTTTGGAGGAAAAACGGAGTTGCATGAGTAAACGGAAAAAATGCAAGGCAAAAATCGAATCGAAAGATCACCCCCCCCCCCAGACTAAAACGAGACATTGTCCTCAATGTCTTAAAGGTACGGGTATCCCTACAAAAATCTAAGGCCGTTTATTAATTATGCCAAAAGATAAATGTAAAACGATAAGATTTTGGATATTGGATAAGCAGCGAATGATGAAACTCGAGTAACGTGAAGGAAACTACGAGCACGAGAGTCTTCATCATCGGGCATTCCTGGACACAGCACAGAAAAACAACGAGACACAAGAAATGGAAGAGGATCCCCTCCTCTTTATTAAGAAAAATAGAAAGAAGATAGATGGATAAGCATGGGGTGCCTCCCACGAAGCGCTTGTTTTTGTTAACCGAGTCACATGAGCTTGACTCGACCCCGAATTTATTTGTCCATGGGGAAAGTTTGGAGATCCGGGACAACCATGGATGGTATGTCCCCTCCAAAATAATGCTTCAACCTATGACCATTCACCTTAAAGTTTGGACCGTCATTTTGAGCTAACTCGACGGTTCCATATGGAAAAACTTGAATGATTGTGAATGGCCCAGACCAGCGGGTTTTGAGTTTGCCCGAGAAAATCTTTAGCCGAGAATTGAAGAGGAGGACTTGATCACCAACATTGAAAGTGCGATTTTTAATCTTAGAGTCATGAATCCTCTTTGTTTTCTCTTTGTAGATCAAAGAATTCTCGTAGGCTTGATCCCGAAGCTCATTTAATTTATTAATTTGGAGCTTACGGTGATCACCCGCGGCCTTAAGGTCAAAATTGGCATGTTTTAAGGCCCAATATGCCTTATGCTCGAGCTCGATGGGTAGATGGCAAGCTTTTCCGTAAACCAGCTTGTAAGGAGTACACCCGATGGGTGTCTTGAAAGCGGTTCGGAAAGCCCATAAAGCATCATCCAATTTGTCGGCCCACGAGGCTCGATTTTCACCAACGGTTCTTTCAAGGATACGTTTCAATCCACGTTTCGAAACCTCGACTTGTCCGCTTGTTTGCGGGTGATACGCGGTAGAAAGTCAGTGAGTGACACCATACTTGAGCATAACTTTTGCAAATTGATCATTGCAGAAGTGAGTACCACGATCACTGATTATAGCACGAGGAGTTCCGAATCGGGAGAAGAGATTTTTCAAGAACTTAACAACCACTCGGGCGTCATTAGTGGGGAGCGCTTTAGCTTCAACCCATTTTGACAAGTAGTCGACGGCTACGAGGATATACTTATTCCCTCGTGAAGATGGGAATGGCCCCATGAAATCGATGCCCCACACGTCAAAAATCTCACAGACTTGAATTGCATTTTGAGGCATTTCGTCTTTTTGCAAGATTTTTCCTTGACGTTGGCAAGAGTCACAAGACTTTACCAAGTTGTGGGCATCGCGGTAGATTGTTGGCCAATAGAATCCAGAATCAAAGATTTTTTTAGCGGTGTAGCTGGCACCATGATGTCCCCCTGTGGGTCCATTATGGCAAGCGTTGAGGATGTCAACGGCTTCTTGGCCATGCACACACCGTCTTATCACTTGATCGGCACATATCCGGAATAAGTAAGGGTCGTCCCAGAAATAATGTTTAACATCTTTAAAAAACTTCTTTTTCTGCTGGGACGACATCCCTTTCACCACAAAATTCCCCGCATGGTAATTTGCGTAATCAGCAAACCATGGGGTACTCGGATCATTTTTTAAAGATATTTTCCCAAGTGTCTCGAGAGGAAATGTTTCGGTGATTTCCTTTTTCTCGAGATCACTTAGATGGGGATTTTCAAGTCTGGACAAATGATCAGCGGCTAGATTCTCTGCTCCTTTTTTATCACGAATGATAATGTCAAATTCCTGGAGCAGAAGAATCCATCGAAGTAATCTCGGTTTAGCATCTTGTTTTGCTAAGAGATACTTTAGAGCAGAATGGTCCGTATACACTATGCTTTTTGATAAGACAAGATACGGTCTAAATTTCTCAAAAGCGTAGACAACGGCCAACAACTCTTTCTCAGTAGTAGTGTAATGAGATTGAGCGTCGGTCATTGTCTTGCTAGCATAGTGTATCGGTTGGAAGTATTTTGACTTGCGTTGCCCCAGGACTGCACCGATAGCATAATCGCTTGCATCACACATTAGCTCAAAGGGCAAGTCCCAGTCGGGGGCAACCAAGATCGGTGCTTCGGTTAACTTTTGTTTGAGAACCTCGAATGCTTCGATGCATTCGGGAGAGAAGATGAACGGAGCATCTTTTTCAAGAAGATGGGTCAGAGGCCGGGCGATTTTTGAGAAGTCTTGAATAAATCGTCTGTAGAAACCGGCATGACCAAGGAAACTACGGATTCCTTTAACGGTAGTGGGATGAGGTAGCTTAGCGATAACATCGACTTTAGCTCGATCGACCTCAATCCCAGATTTGGAAATCTTATGGCCGAGGACTATGCCCTCTTTAACCATGAAGTGGCACTTCTCCCAATTTAGAACGAGATTGGTGCTTTCACACCGTTCAAGCATTTTCTCTAAATGGGAGAGGCACGAGGAGAAAGAATTTCCATAAACCGAGAAGTCATCCATAAAGACCTCCATCGTCGTCTCGATCATATCATGGAATATGGCCATCATGCACCTTTGAAACGTGCCCGGAGCATTGCACAAGCCGAAAGGCATGCGTCGGTAGGCAAATGTTCCATAAGGACACGTGAAGGTAGTCTTTTCCTGATCTTGGGGATCAATTGGTATTTGAAAATACCCGGAAAAGCCATCGAGAAAACAATAGAACTCATTTCCCGCCAAACGCTCAAGCATTTGGTCCATAAACGGTAATGGGAAATGGTCTTTACGGGTAGCATCATTGAGTTTTCGGTAATCGATACACACTCTCCATCCGGTGATGAGACGTGTGGGGATTAACTCATTTTCTTCGTTTGTAATCACGGTCATTCCACCCTTTTTAGGCACACAGTGGACGGGACTAACCCATGAGCTATCTGAGATCGGATAAATCATCCCTGCATCAAGGAGTTTAATAACTTCCTTTTTTATGACATCATGGATTTTTGGGTTAACCCGTCTCTGTTGCTGAACAGCGGGTTTGAAATTATCTTCCAATAAGATCTTATGGGTGCAGAATTTAGGGTCAATACCCTTTATATCAGAGATCTGCCAAGCAATGGCACTTTTATGCTTTTTAAGCACGTCTAAGAGTTTTGTCTTCTCCTCATCTTTGAGAGCTTTTGAAATGATGACGGGAAATGTATCGGAATCTCCCAAGAAAGCATATTCAAGATGAGGAGGTAAATCCTTGAGCTCAAGCTCCGGAGGATTTTCAACAGACGGCTTAATTTCCTTAACGTCAGCCATTTTAAGGTCCATCGGAGGGGAAAAAGGGGTAGGGTCTTCATTCAAAAGTTGTTCAAGCATAAGAATATCCCCCTCCGGATCATAATAAGAATCATCATCTTCCGGTGAAGAAGATGTGTCGGTAGCAAGAAACTCATCGACCTCTTCCAAAAAGAAATCACCTCCCTCAAACGGAGTGAGGGACGGGGAAGAGTCGGAGATGATCGGTGAAGAAATAGTAGACGAAGAAGAATCATCAATAGAGGTAGAAGAAGAATCCAAAGTGGGATTGCCACTAGCAAAACCGAGAATTTCTTGAGCATACTCCTCTGTAGTAACGTCAATAATATCAATACGGTTCACAGACATGCAATTATCGTTGGAGGAGTATCTCGCGGTTTGATCCAAATCGAAAGTCACGGCTTCATTACCAACTCGCAAGGTAATCTCTTCATCATAAACATCAATCAACGCGCGCCCGGTTCTTAAGAATCCTCTCTCGAGAATGAGAGGAACTCGGGGATCGGCATCAAAATCGACAATTACAAAATCTGCCGGAAAATGGAACTTTCCTACATTAACGTAGACATCTTCGGCGATTCCAATTGGACGAGTAATTGATCGATCCGCAAGCTCGAGAGTCATGCAGGTCGGAGTGAGAGCGGGGAGAGATAATTTTTCCCAAACGGACTTAGGCATTAGGTTAATGCTAGCACCAAGATCGGCCAAGGCGAAACATTGAACCATCCCCGGAAAATTGCACGGAATAAGGAACTTTCCGGGATCTCCAAGCTTTTCCGGAAGCTTTTTTAGGAGAACCGCGGAACATTGTTCATTTAACGGGGTTGTTTTTGCCATCTCAAATAATTTATCTTTGTTGCTCAGCAAATTCTTCACCATCGATGCAAATTTCGGCATTAAGAGAGCAGCATCCGCGAAGCTAATTTCGAAGCTCATATCTTGAAAGATTTGGTAGAATTTCTCCATCTGATGCGTATTCTTATCATGGTGCTTTTGTTCATCAAGTCGCGACGGATACGGAAGTTTTATCTTAACGGGAACCTCTTGTTCAAAATCAACTTTCCCTTTTCCTTTTGACGATTGGACAACCGGAGGTTGGATGTCTTCGGTCCTTCCGTTATTAGCAGGAAGTGCCGTATCCGTTGTCAACTCGGTTTCACGGGCGACTACCTTGGGAGGAAGAGAAGAAGAGGTAGTCGGAGCTGTAGGTCCATCATAAAAGACACCACTACGTGTTGTGATCGCCTTAACGTCGCCCCTCGGGTTTGCGATCGTGTTGCTTGGAAGAGAAGTAGTACCCGAGTCCGAGGGTCGATCATTTAAACGTTTCTTAATCTCACTCATTTCCTTAGTTAACAACTCTTGAGTTCTCATCATATTTTGATTTTGAAGCATTAATTGTCGAAGAATCTCATCCGAGGGTGACGGATTTGGAACAACATTTTGATTTTGATTAAAATTTTGCCCTCGGTTGTTGTTATTGAAACCTTGATTATGAAAATTTCCTTGATTTTGATTCATATTTCCTTGATTAGCATTGAAATTCCCATAAAAATTCCCTTGATTTTGATTTCCTTGAAAACCCCGGTTTTGATTTTGATTATAACCATTGTTTTGAAAACCATTATTTGCACGATTTTGATTATTGTTAACTTGATTACGGTTTTGACCTTGATTTTGACTTTGATTATTGAATCCCGGTGGTGGTCCAAGTGAATTGTTTGAACGGTAGCTAAGGAGATTACGGTCTCCTTGGGGTTGGTAACCATTACCACCCGAATTAGTAGCATACACATTCTCGTGTCCATAAGCCCCGGTGGCCGGACACTCGAAATAAGAATGAGGACCACCACATATTTCACAACCATGGTTAATAACATTGACTTGATTGGGTGTTTTCTCAATAACAAATGAATCGAATCTCTTATTAAGTGCGGCGAGAGCATTCATAACTTCTTCATTGTTCTTACTACTAGCACTAGACGTTTGAAGCTTGCTCCTTGAATTTCTCACACGGGCTTTGTTTTCAATTATTCCGAACGCCTCTTGAGTATTACGAGCCAATAAGTTTCCACCGGCCGCCGAATTGAGTGAATCTTGATCGGCAAGACTCAAACCATTATAAAAGGTATCGATTTGATGAAGCTCCGAAAAACCGTGGTTCGGACATTTCTCCAACAACTCTTTAAACCGATCCCAAGCCTCGCTGAACGATTCATCAAAGGCTTGTTGGAAACGTAAGATTTGAGCGCGGAGATTAGAAATCTTAGAAGGAGGATAGAAATGGTTCACGAACTTTGAAGCTAGGTCACCCCAAGTATAGATCGAGTTCGGGGGTTCCTTCTCAAGCCAAGTTCGAGCCGCTCCCTTAAGGGAGAAAGGAAATAACTTCATCTTGATCGCATCATATGATACTTGGTTAAGCTTAATGGTCTCAACTATATCGGTGAAGTTCCTAATGTGAATATGAGGATCTTCACTCTCGAACCCGTGGTAAGAGATACTAGTGATTAGGTTCAATAACCCGTGATTGATTTCAAATTGATTAGCAAGTATGTCGGGAATCACAATGGCCCTTCGCACACCATTAAATGGTGTTTGAAGTTGTTCCTCCATCGGACGGAGGTCGGGGCCCGGTTGTGCTCCTTGATTAGGCTCCACCGGAGGAGCTTGATCGGCGTGATTCATTTCCTCAACGTTTGGGAAATAAACACGGTGTGTGTGTCGAATTACCCTTTCGGGATTTGATAATGGAGAAATAAGATTTTGAGAAGATGAGCGGGTGTTCATACACCAAAAAGGAAACAAAAATGAAAATCAAAAATCTTTTTGTATTTTTGGTTGGGAATTATTTTTGGCTTTTTTAATATATTGAAAAACAAAAGACTTTATTTTCTTTTTGGTAACCGTTACGTTAACCGTAACCGTTTCTTTTAAAACTACGCGCAGCGTGGCGGGAAGGCAAAGGTAGCTCCGAAGATGCTTAAAAACCCGCCTTCTTCAGCTCGACAATTTAATGTCAAGCTTCCTTAAACCCCGTAATTAGGTTGTAGTAATAAAGTAATCCGATAACGATCAATTTCACGATTTATTTTGTTGTTATTCGGAATGGTTTACAACCGCCCTCCTTCAACGGAAGACCGAGGATGTTTATTAAGATGTATTTATGAAAACACTTTAGGAAAAGTGTTTTATTTATTATATTTTTGTATATTTTTTTTTTTTTTTTTATTTTTTTTTTTAAAAAAAAAACAATAACTTCCGAGGAAGGATCTTCAAATCACAAAAACAACGGACGAAATCGACGCACTCGTTTCAAGCCTTCCCCGGCAGCGGCGCCATTTTAATTGATGTAATATTTTTTTGAGTCCAAAGAAATTGTAACGAATACAATTCCCCCGGGTCGTTCTCCCAACGAAGGTTTGACGGCGAATAAGTCGAATCGGTGTGTGAATATGTGAAGTGAATTAGTGACGGTGATTATTTTGGTGTTGATTATACTAAATTATTGAAAATTAAAAGCAATCTACGATGTCAAATAAAAGCACACAAAATTAATAAAAGAAATCAAATAATGCAAATCTCGGGCTAATCCCGAAATTTATAAAACTAATAGTGAAGATATAAACCTAAAATGCAAAGCTAAAAACTCAAGGGACTGAAAATGTGATTAAAATAAACTAAATTACAAAAGAAAATTTAGAAAATAAAAGTTTATAAAACCCGAGGGACTAAAATTGTAAAAGCTGAAACTGTTTAAGACTTTATAAAAGACAAGGACCAGAATTGTAATATCTAAAACTTATTTTTAATACTCAACTCGTTTTTAAACAAAGACAAGGACCGAACATGTTAAAACTGAAACCTAGGGACTGATTTGTAAAAATTGAAAAATAAAAAACGTTTTACTCTAAAAAGCAGCCCAGGTTCGATCCTAGGCTACTACAAATTATCCAAACTATTTTTTTTATTTTTCTTCTTTCAAAATTCAAACAACAACTAACAATCACTACTTTTAATGAAAAGAAAGAGCTCAAACAAGCTTAAATAAGCTGGAAAACAGCTTATACACAGTTCAGTTGAGTTTTTACACTCAACTTGAAAACAGTCCAAATAGCTCACAATAAGACTCAATTAAGCTAACCAAATAAGCTGAAAAGTCAAAACCAAAAGTAGAAACTAATGAACAGCTATATTGACTAGCTTTTGCCCCAATAATCTCTCACTAAACTCAATTAGATTGCAAGAAAAACTACTCATGAACTAGAGCATTTGACTGAAAAGCAGAGCAGATATCTAGCAGCCAAGCAATTTTGAGCTTAAATAAAAATAAGCTACTGAGCACCAAACTGAGATTTTCTTTTTGATCTAAATCTACAAGCTGGAAAGCTACTCAAATCACTAATCCAATCCTATTTCCAAACACTAACAATCATTCAAAAAAACCCATGAACTCAGCAGCCAAATCCAAATAGCACCAGTTGCACAGAACATTTTTGACTTTTTAAATGCTAACTATAGATGACTAAAGTGAGTTTCAACAGCCTAAATCTATCAATCTAAGTGAATTAAAGATACTCTAAACATCAACTAACATGCATCATCATTATGCTTAACAATTCAAAAGATCACAAATCTTAAAAACACCATAAACTAGCAGACTCAAGGTAATCAAAAGCAATTATGACTTTACTCAAATGCACACCCAATATTATGCTAGAACTGAGCTAAATTAAAGTATTGCAGTCAATTTGAACTCAGCAAACCACAATTTAACAACAATATCACTGTGAAAACCACAGATCCAAATATCCCCTTAATCCTACTGATTTAAAAGCAAACTCAGATTCAGCAACAATCACTTATCCAAATCAACCAATCATCATTCAAATATACCAAAGGAACTCAGAATAACAACAATCAACAACACATGAATCTATAACAGACAAACAGATTAAGCTACTTATTGAGTGGAATTTAAAAAATCTTAAAGAACTTACAGATTACTCTCAGCTAGAACAGAGAGTTTTCCAAAGAAGCCTATCTTTAGATAGGCTAGAGGCTTCCAAATCCCCTCCTAGACCATCACTTCAAACTGCTATCATCATGGATCAAATGGACTTTGACTTTCTTTGACTATTATCTCTTGAACTAATTTAAGCAGAGATAACTCTCCACAAGCTATTGTTTAGCTTGAAAGAGCTTATGATAACAGCAAAATGTAAACTAGAAGCGAAATTGAAACACTAAATTGCATTGAAAAGTAAATGACAAGGAATTTTAAAGGAAAACTAGAATTATATTAAAACTTTGAAATGAGTACAGTACTTTGGGAATTAAAAAGCAGTAAACTCAACTTTTATAAAAGCTAAACGATTACAATACAATGAGTTATGCTATACTACTCTTACTCCTAAGAAACTAACCACTAACTAGCTAACACCTTCAAATCGTGAGAGTGAGGAAGTATTTATAGCTAAGCTCAGGGTCTTCAGAAGGTCCTAGATCGTTCATTCTTCACCCTTAGATCAATCTTCTTATCATCCATTTAATTGTGGCCGTTTGATCATTTCAATGAGGTGGCTTGACCAATCAGAGGCTGCCATTGTGACATGTTGGCAATCCGAGCGTGTGTACCTTCTCTGTCCTTGTCAGACGAATCCAAGGCTAAAGAAATGACGTGTTTTGTCCAATCAAGCACTGCCATGTGTCCACAAAGCTCATTATTGCACTAATCATTATCTCTGACACGTTTTGATCACGTGATAAGGTTTCTAGAAGCTCTAACGATTGGCAATTGATGGTTAATTGATGTGGGGAGTGGTAATTTTGGAAGGGTAAAATTAGGGTTCTAGGGGATTTAGGGAATTCTGGGTTGGGGTAAGAATTGGCGCGTTTGGTGTGTGTGTGAGTTTTTTTTTTTTTTTTATTTGATTTTTACGGGTTGGCTAGTGTAAAGGTTTTAGTTGACCAGGTTTTTAAGTGGGTCGGGTCTAGGGGGTTTAAGTGGGCTGGGTTAGGATAAATGGTGGGTTGGGCTTGTAGGTGTGGGTAGTGGGTTGGGATTACTTTAGATCCGGGTTTATTAGTTTTAAGAGTTTTAAGGTTTTAAATGTCTAGGGGTTAAGTGTGTAATTTCAGAAAGTTAAAGGACTGATCATGCCACTTTTTCAAAGTTGAATCCAAGGGCTAATGTTGACAATCTCTGATAATTGGAGGACCACGTTTGACTTTTTGACCATTATTTCTTTCCCGGCTCCGGCTTTTAACCATCTTCCATTCCCGTGCTCGTTTTCCCGTATTTCTCGTGTCTTTTGTTGATTTTCTTGATATCCGTGCCTGCACATGTAAAAACACAAAAACACAATATATTTGGCATTTGGTCGGGTTTTTGGTCTATTTTGGTCCGGTTTTGGTCAAGAAAGGTATGTGTTTAAGCACATACAAAATGTCAATATCTAAGTCAAGTTTATGCTAGAGCGAAGAAAAGCCTGAAGAAAGCTTAATGTACGTCGACCTTCCTTCCCAAGTCCGCCGGTTACAAGAGGCGAAGTCAGTCTTATACATCTGAGTCAGCAACAATAGGCACGGCGATCTTAATAATAATGTACGCCGGTCTTCAGTTCAATTAATGACCCTTTTGCGCCAAGAAAAGTATTGAAGCCCACCGGTGTCAGTAACCAAGTAGCCAGTATCATAAGTGAAGCCCACTAATCTTAATGCAAGTGCATCGTACTTCAGAAGATGATCAGTCACAGTTAGCCTATAAATAGAGCCCCAATCCATCCTATTCTACACAACCCTCATCCCAAGTATTACTAAAGCTTTGTTAACTCATCCTCATTCGAATTACATCAACTGAAGTGAGCAAGTGAAGCAAAGTTTTATATACGTTGAAGTACTACCTTAGTATTGTTATAGTGATCGCTAGTGACGGTAGCTCAATCATTGTTTCCAATTCAGGAAGTATGTCTCTGTTTACAAATGAATCAATCACTGTAAGCATGATTACTAAAGCCATGTTCGGCTAAATTCCTATTGGTTGCTTGGATATGTTAATATAATAAAGTAACTTGGTTGTGATATGATCTCATTTGATTTCTTGCTTATGTTGAAACCTTGTTGTGCTCTAAACTCTTTATCCATTGTTTATCTCTTTTGATTATACTTGTCAATTGGAATAGGTCGAAAGAACCAATTGGTATTATATAATTTTTGAAATATGTCTATGTATCTTGATCAATTGGTTGGAGAAATCCACTCTTGTTAAGTTGTAAACAATCGAGTTTTCAGTATTGCAAATAGTCCTTAAACTTGTTACCCACACGTTCAAATGCTAACAGACATAAGTCTTGAATCAAACTTGTTAATCTGTGAAAACTTCATTTTGACAAAAATGACTAATCGTTGGTTGAACCTAATCCATCATTGAGATCATTATCATTAGTAATTCACTGACTTATAGTAGCTATCCAAGTAATCATATTTGTCCCATATTTGAATCTCATTTAGTTCTTGCATAATTGTTTAAACGTTTTCTAAACCATCCTAAGTAGTTAATCGATATATAGAATAATCTCATTCCCTATGGAACGACCTGGTCTTACCAAAACTCTTTACTATAAACGAGAGTTATACTTTTACCCATGTGTTTTGACGATAAGAGAATCGGTAGAACTAGTTATTATAAATTTAAAGCTTTCGAAACACATCACATGCTATGGATAGTGGTGACCCAATTGATGTTCCATAGCACTTGGCCAAGTTCGTGTCTGGTGGAGCCAAGGGGTAGCAGAAGAAGAAGAGCTTCATTCAGGGGGCTCATTTTTTATTTGTAGATTGGCAAGATCATTTGGTTTGATGACACCAAATGCTTTGAGCATTGTTACCAGGGGACAAGAGACGAGCTTGATGGGTATTCCAAAGATGTTGGAGCTTGGTATCTGCAGGTTAAATGGTTTTGGAGAGCCGGATATGGAACCCACGATTGTTGGGGAAGGAACAGTGGGGATTGGAAGCTCCCAAGCTAGTGGTAGGCAGGGGGATGTTGGAGCAGGGCGTGTTAGGCAGCGCCCCATTAGGAGCATCGGAGATAGGCTATCGGCCATGGAATAGATGATTGTAGATATGCGTCGATACATATCTCATTTGGTGGAGGAAGTGGATGACATAACCGCGTGGATGTCAGGTATGAACGTCCAGTTTGACGGTTTCTATGGTGATTTTAGACAAATGCAGGAGGAGCAGCAAAGGTATTACGTTTGGAGTGCAGATCGTACAAGTCAGATGCTCCAGCACATGCATCTTGATCACCCCTGCTTCCATGGACCCCCTATACCTACGTGCCGAATATGCCCGATCTTGGGGTCCAGCAGGGGGTCACCTTTTATGTCTGCTCAACAATCATTCCAAGGAACCTATCCATCCACCGCCTCAGCTCCATATAGCTCTACACTGGCATGCATTCTTCGTCCCAACATTACGGGTGTGCCATGGATGAGGAGTGATATCTCCTCTTTGTTGGTTTTATGAACAATTTTCTCATGCCTCTTTAAAACAATTTGAATTCGTATTATGCCTGTAATATTTTAACTTTTAGGACGTATGATTAATTTCTGGATTATCTATTACTTGCGTTTGTGATGTTTGTATGTTTTAGATTTCAGAATTTATTACAGACGGATTCTACGGCGTAGCCTGGTTTATTGACTTACACCGTAGCCAGTGTTGAGCGTGTGAGAAATTGAGAGATAGAAGGAGTTACGGCGTAACAAGGTCGATGTACCTGCACCGTAACTGGGTTCTGAAGGAAATTTTTCTATGATGGACTTTAGTTACACAAGTATAAGAGGGGAGTTTTTCATTTCTTATTTCTCTTCTATTTTTAATTGTTTATGTTTGTTACAAAAGGGACTTTGTACAACTTAAGTAGGGGAGAGGAATAGAAATAATATATGTGATTTCACATTACTATCTTGCCCTCATTTTTCTAGTTTATTTTGAAAAATTATGCAAATTTTAAAAATTTTGACATGTTTTTCCAAACCTAATCTTGGCCGAGCACACAACAACCCTTGATTTCAATTCGTGAGATTTAGCCTTTAATCCATTTTCTCATATTACACAATCCACCAAATATTGAGAGTGCCGGTAGTATAGTATTCTTTAGAACCTGTCCTTTACATTATTTTGAGACCATAGACGAGTAGTGCATTAATTTTTATTGGTGCACTTGGAATAGATAGTTTGAGAAGGCAAAATTCTAGGATTTTCACCAAAATAGCCCATATGTGTTACATTGTGTGTGTTTATCGACTAGTCACCTCGACTTGTCAACCTCCATTGATAAACCCTTTCTGTTGCACTCACCTTTAGTTCAAGATACCCCTAGTTACACCCTTTCAAGCCATCCTTTCATTTCATAACCCAATTATATGTTGTTTTGTTTACACCATTGATGATATCAAATAACAACATTTTATTGACATCATTTATCCTATGTTCATCGATTGTTTTATATTATTTTATATGAGAATTGATACTCAATCGCTTACTTTTGTAATTCTCAGTTATAAACAAGCATTTGGTGAAAGTTAGCTATTTTGGACGGAAATTGGAGCAAAATGGATCAAGTTGGAAAAGTCTACTGAACTGAAGGAAGATACGCCATATCATTCTAAACAGATACGTCGTACGTCAAGACTTAGACGATTATGAAGACCATTGCCTGACTTTGAAGCATACGCCGTATGGATTTATCTCATACGCCGCGTATGAAACCATGTCCAACGAGAAGATCTGACTTGTTTTACTCCAGATACGCCGCACGACATTCCAGATATGCGGCGTATCAATCTCAAGACTTCACCAAGATAATCCAAGATACTGAAGAACATGCACCACATGAAGATCGAAGGTACGCTGTATCATATGGCGGTGTACAAATATATCTGAATATTATAATCTTGGACCCCACACTAAGTTACCTAGATGTGCCGTATCAACTTACTAGATACGCCGTATCGACCTTGCTGACAGAAAGTATAAATACCCCATTCGATAGTCACATTCAAAAAAACACACAATACCCTAAGGAGAGAAGAATACGGACGAATTGGCAGCACAAGACACAACCAAAAGGAAGAATTCAGAGCAGTAAGAAGGTCCTACTAATACTTTAATTCATAGGAAGACTTGTTTACTTGTATTAGCATTCTGTTAATCGTTGAGTTTGGGTCTTTTTCACTATTTGATCGGACTTAATTTTTTCCAGCTTTAATACAGAGTATTTGTTGTTTATTTGGTTTCTTATGCATGTGCTTTGATTACATATTGAGTTGATTGTGCCTTGTCGACATAGGCTCGCACAATTACTTCATTAACGTCATTTGCATAGTTAATGTAAGCCTGTAAAAGGGATAAATAATACATAAACTTAGTAATCATTAAGTGTTTCCACGCCTGTATTAAGTCTCCACTAATAGAGAATAGATTTTAGCACTCATCTTATACAGCTAAGCAATTAAACGTGTGACAAGTTTTCTTACTATTGGCTAGACCTCTTATCTGTATTTTTTTTCTATTTGTGTACGTGTGTGCCATTCGTATCTTTACTTTTATTTTCTGTTTACTTAATCTACACATCGTGCCAGTCTCTCAGGCTGAACCCCCCCCTTGCGTTAGATTGGGTCATTAGAATTAACTAAGGATTAAAATACTGATAGATACTCAGGCATTAATGTTCCACTCTTAGTGTTCGACACTCTACTTACCAACTAGCTACATTGATCGGGTACACTGCTCGTTAGTGTGTGTTATAGGTAAAGTCGCCTAAATATAAATTTAAAACTTGATAATATAATCTATACCAACAACGATATACGTACGCATCAAGTTTTTGGCGCCGTTGCCGGGGAGTGAGTTGTTTAACAATTTTGTATCTGTTACTATTTTAATTTAGAATTAACTTAATTAGTTATTAGTTTTTAGATTTTATTTTTTAATTTACTAACTTTGTTGTGTATTTGTTTTCTGCATTCATTGTATTTTTCTGCATATTTATTGTTTTCTTGTTTGTTTGTTTTCTGTATTTTTGTTTGTTTTTCGTTTTTTCTGTTTTTCTGCATTGCTGTCTGCTGTATTTTTCTGATCTAAACGATACGGCGTATCTAATTATTTAGATACGGCGTATTGCATTTTTATTTTATATACAGGGTATCTTGTTTAATAATTCGGGTACGACGTATCTATCCCTATAGATACGGCGTATTCTGTTTCTAATCAGAAAATTTTTGAAACCCTAAAATGCCGTACGGCGCATGAGTTTTTCTCTTACGACGTATTTACCTATTTATTAAAAACATATCGAATTTTTAAATACTTAATATAGCGTATTTATTCTTCTCGATACTCCGTATTAATCTAAAGAACTTGTATTTTGAAACGTAACGAACGTACGACATATACGCACTTGCGTATACCGTGTATATATTTTATAAGCAAGCTTAAAAATTTAATACATACGACGCATTGATTCCCATCAATACGGCGTATTGTTTTTAAAAATAAAAGTCTAAGAATTTTTAACATAGTAAACGTACGGCGTACCCAGATTCCTGGATACGGCGTATCGTCTACAGAAATAAGCAACTTTTATTTTTCGTATTCCGTTTTCGTTATTAGTTTTCTGTTATTATACTTCTTCAAACCTATCCTACTAATGTTTTTGTCTTGATTTCAGGTAGTGCATGACCAAGAGTTCTACCAAAGAGCTAGCTAAACCTTTTAGTGAACCTGAACAGGCTCTTCATTCGCTTAGGAGACTTTTCAAGACTACAAGCCGTGATTTCTCGAGTTCATCAGAACTCAAATATTTTTCTGATCAAGAAGTTCATTTTGAAGAAGAAGCTAAAGAAACAATGACAGGACCAACTATGAAGGAGTACATGACTAAAACCCGAGATGACTATCTTTCGGGAATTGATAAGCATAAGTATGATGAAGAAGCCAAATACGAGCTGAAGGGGTGACTTCTTATGGAATTACGAAAAAACACTTTCCATTGATTAGATACTAAAAATGCAATTTTACATGTTGAAAGAATCTTTTGGATTGTTGAATCCTATACACTCATCGTTGTTGATTTAGAACAACCCATGCTTCGAGCCTTCCCAATTACTTTTTCTGGAGCTTCAAAAGATTGGCTGGATAACGAACCTTTGGGACCCTTTACTAATTGGATAGAACTTAAGACAGAGTTCCTGGATCAATTCAGTCATGAAAAAGGATATGAGAAAGACCCCGAATTTACCTGCTGGCTGAGCTCTAAGTTTCGCAACTCTAAAAAAATGAGTGCGTCTCTCAAAAGCGCACTTTGGACTTACTGGATAATGGGAAACGACGAGGATGAATTAACTGAAGAAGTTGCTGAATTATTCAGAATCGAAATAAACTTGTTGAGTACAAGACGTCTTTATGCAAAGAATTCAAGGAATTCGATCATCTTCTTATAATCGACGTGGATGTTTTAACAGGAGATTTACCTGGATTCAAAACTTACGAGGAATTCAAAAACACTTGGTACTACGAGTGGAATGACCAAATACCATCGGTCTTTGATAAACCATTGAATGAAAGTGAACTGGAGCATACATGCGAACCCCTTCGTTTCAAGAATGGGCACGAGAAATGGCCAACCTGTAACTGGCAACAAGATGGGATTTGTAACGGTGAAGATTTGCTAGGAATAAAACGGGTTGGTGATAACATATATTTCTAAGAATACAAATGGTACAATTTACTAGAGGACTATAAAAGAAAAAACCAAACCTTATGAGAAAAATCAAGAGTTGAATCTCAGGAGGAAGACTGCGACGCTAGGAAATTGACATTCTGGGAGTGGGTCCATAGGTATTTTGATGACTACACCAAGCTTGATCGAAGATTGCAATGGAAACTTAAGAAAGATTGGGAGGAGCTACAAGAAGGGTATGAATCAAGCAATGAAGATTGGGGAGACTATTCCCCAAATGAGGAAAATGTTGATAATATACCTGATGACCCTAGTAAAGTTACTTCCAATAACAATCACAATGATCTTTGTCAAGATACTATGAAGAATCCTATGAAATCATCAGAAGATGATGAATATGAATTCAAAAATGGGTTAGAAGATTACCTAATTTCAAACAAGACGTCTTACTTCATTAACGTAAAGGAAGAATCATTTAAGGAAAGAAAATGTCGATTGCTTGGTGATGCGCGTGCGTGTCATTGCGGTTTAGCAGTATTAATGCCTACTCAAGTTTTAAATTTATATTTAGCCGACTTATCAATAACACACACACTTAACGAGCAGTGTACCCGGTCAGTATGAATATAATGGTAAGTAGAGTGTCGATCACTGAGAGTGGAACGTATTATCTAGTTATTCTAATCAGTATTTTAATATCCTAAGTTAGCTATACAACCTAATCTAACGCAAGGGGGTTCAGCCTGAGAGACTGGCACGGTTTGGTTATAATTAAATAGTAAACTAAACTAATGAGCACGAATCAGCGATTAGCACACACGTACACAGATAGATACTTGAGACAATAAGAAGACCTGTCCTGATAATTAAGTAGCTTGTCACTTGTTTTATTGCTAGTTTTATATGAAGTGTATATAATTAACCATTTCTCGTTGGCTCTAATCTTATCGGCGAGTAAACCCTTAATGATCACTTATGTCTATCCCACTATCCTAGAATATTGAGCATTTGTGATGCCCACGTTTCTTATACGCTAGAATAGATAGGCGAGGAAGGGGCATGGCGACCCAAGCAATGCTCAGCTAGACACAGAGGTTATCAATGCACTAATAAAAGTCACCAAAGACATCAACATATAAACTTTAATTAATGGGAAAGCAATTTTAAGGGGTGCGCATGATTTTCCGTAGTCACATGACGTCGGCCCATCAATCCTGATGAATTAAAGTGTACTAATACAATAAAACAAAACTACTTAATGAATTGAATACATGCAGGACCTTCTTACAGCTCTTGTATCTTCGTTCAGGGTGTGTCTTGTGCTGCTAATACGTCTAAATTCGTTTGGTATCTTGCACTGTCCAACCTTTTTTCAACCTTTTAAAATTCGTCTGACCTTGGGGTATTTATAGTTTCTGTCTGAGGGTTAGATGCGGCGCATTGACTTAACTTCGCGTGGGGTCCAAGATTAATATATTCAGGAATATTCGTACACCGCCTTAAGATGCGGCGTAACTCCATTTCTCTATGCGGCGCATGTCCTTTGCTGTCTTGGATTGTAACTTGTGAAATCTTGATAGTGATACGCCGTATGTAAGAAGTATGTTGCGGCGTATCTGGAGCAGAATGATCTTGATCTTGTACATTTCAGTAGACTCTTAACATCTTGCTTGTTTTGCTCCATAATTAGTCCAAAATCGCCAAGTTTCACATAATACTTGTTTTTACCTGAGAATTACAAAAGTAAACATTAACGTATCAATTCTCATATATAATATAATAAAACAAGTCAAATAAATAGGACAAATGATGATAATAAAATGTACTTATTTGAGTTCATCAAATATCCCCCCACTTGAACTTTACTTGTCCCCAAGTAAACCTTAGAATAAATCTTATGAAAATGTATCCTAAAAGATATTAGGATTTATTTTTATATTTAAGCATGTATTCGTTTTGTCATAATTGCACAACCAAACACTTAACGAATTAGAAATAAAATAAAATATTTCGACAAAAGCAAATCTAATCGTTTAACTGTCCAATCGTGACGAATATTCTATCATAAGCTTGGCAAGTATACGCATCTCCCCCACTAAAGCCAAGGAATAACAAGTCTAAAGCGGTAAAAAGGGTTTGTTGGTTAAGGGTTAATCATTCTTCTTAATCTCTATCGATCTCATATTCCAGAAAAGGCGACAAAATCACAAATACATGATCGAATCCACGACCACGATACTTGCAATTGCTCAAATCCTTAACTCGAATAGGCTAAAGATAGGACCAAGTAATCTTTACCAATAATATTATATCAAAAAGGGCGACAAAATCATAAATAAATAGCCGAATCCACGACTACGATACTTAAGATTGCTCAAATCCCTAATCTCAATAAATCAAAGGTTTGGATAAAGAATGATGTAGGGTATGGATAATATTTGGGATACAAATTGGTGTAAAATGAAAAATAAACAAAACAGATAAATTAAAATCCTAATTGTGGTAAATTACTTTCCCAACCATCCCAAGAATAAGACTCATATCATCGAATAACTCACGCTTTAACACTTGAAACACACGCTTTAGGTAGACACGAATTATACTCAACAAGATCTCAATCAAAGAATAACCTTAGTTGGCGTTCCCATAACGGCCAACTCCCATTCAATCCATAAATATAATATATAACAACAATTAGTGGTGATATCTCCCACATAATACAAACTTTACATAAGTTGGTTAAAACAAACTTCCAACTCTTCCTTTTTTTTTTTTTTTTTTGACATCAACATATATGTGTAAAATTTCACAACTTTACTATCACTATTTTTCCGGATAATTTTTCCATACTCTTCATACTTTCAGAAATAACTGTAATAGCGAAAGCAGTAAACACAGGAAAAATAAACTCAAAGTTATACAATATTTACTTTCATACCAATTGCATTGTGCAATTTCCTGACTCAACCAAAGATAATGAATTACGCACGCGAACACAGGTAATGTAAGGAAACACACTTTGCCTAAAGCAATTAACCACGGATTTTAATCTACAGGGTAGGCTAAGGCGTAAGGGTGTATCGAGACATTATAACAAAGGTGTAAGAAACGAAAGGAATGGCTCTGAGTGTTTTTCTAGGGGTATCTTACTCTAAAAGTGAGAGTAACAAAGGTTTATATGGGGGTTAACTAACCAGTGTAGTTAGTTAATATCACATAACATATAAAGGCTATTTGGGTGTAATCCTAGAAATTTACCAATTTAGACAAGTCATTCCAATTATATAGATAATACTTATTATGGTGGTCTCGAATAGTATACAAGCCAAGTTCTAAAGTTTACAAGTCACCGGCACACTCATAGATTTGTGAATTTTGATAAGTTCACAATTTTTGGAAATAATGTTATGTGTGCAGCTATGTAATTTAGACTTTAAACAAAAACATGCTAAAAAATTTTAAATTTTGATATATTAAGCGCATTTTAAGCATATTTTGCAAAAGTTTAGGACAAGTAAGTGTTCTAATTCTCCAATCCCCCCACTTAAGTTAAACAACGTCCTCGTTGTTTGTGTCAAAAGTTAAAAACTGGAAAATAAAAGAATTAGAACAGAAAAACTCCCCTGAGATTTGCTCGGTATGATCCTCCATTATTTGTATAAGAACAAAAATCAACTTTCTTGTAGATTAGAACGTTTACTGCTTCAAAAATGATGTATCCACAAGAATGCAGGAATCTATAATACCATTCAGACTTTAACACACCTGAATTAAGAAGGTTCAAACTTGCATAATACATTAGTAGTTAGTAAAAATAAAACTTAAAAAATTAAAATGAAAATCATCAGGTAAGTCGATACGCCGTATCTTATGAAAAAAGATACGCCGTATCGAGCCTGGAATAAATACGAATCAGGATAAAAGATGCGTCGCATCCTTAACCAGGGATGCGCCGCATTAAAATACTGACAGAAAGTTTTAAAGTTAAAAATAAAAATGCAGAAAATAAAATAAGATATGACCAGTGCAGGCGATGCGTCGCATCTTAGGATTGAGATGCGCCGTATCTTCTGCAGGTCTGACAGACTCGACACAGAAGAGAATGTAAAAATTCTCCGGGTTGTCTCCCGGTCAGCACTTGTCTTTATTCCAGAGTCTTCAAGTTAGACACAGACTCGACCAGTGCAGGCGATGCGTCGCATCTTAGGATTGAGATGCGCCGTATCTTCTGTGTAAGGTCGGCGGTTTTTTCTGCATTTTTCTTAACAGTTTGCTATAGAATATCAGAAAATGATAGAAACAAAAACTAAAAACTATAGCAAATATATAAACATCATGATAATCATTCATTCATCTCTTGAAGAGGCATTAACATCATCAAACATATGCTTGAGATACAATTTTATTCAAAAAGACAAAATAAACATAGAAAGAAAATTTTAAGAAAGGAGCATTATTTCAACTCCATTTTTCATGGCATAGGTTTTTCAGGCATTGAAATGGGATGGTGACATTATGTCACTCAATTTGTATGATCCAGAAGGCTTTCTCTTGGTGTTTATGTAGTTTTGGAATTCTTATGATTTAGGAATTATTGGTTGTATTTTATCATCCGAAGCATCAATCACTATGAGATCTTGTTTCTCATCTTCCAGACTTATTCCTGCCCAAAGAGTGATTACTCCGAGATGGTGGTTAACAATGCTTCTGGTCTGTTCCATGAATGCTCCTCCTAGGATTACACACGGTTCTACATCATCCTCTTCCGGATTATCATAGAAATCCAAGTCATAGCCTTGAGTACGCTCAATAGAGTCATCCTCAGTTTCTCCTACCATGCTCATACGCAATTTCCTATCAATTTTCTTGTCACCATTTTTCAAAACCTTAAATGGAAAGTTCAATTTAATCACAAACTCTTGAGAAATCAGATTTTTATCAAGGTCAAGATCCAGGATTCCATCATAGGCATATAATCCTCCTACATTGCATGGAGTGGTATATTTCTCTCCAGCCTTTTCTTCATCAGCCATCCTATGGATGGTGAAAACCTTAATCTCCTCCTTAGTTCTACTATCAGTGGTATCCCATGTGTCATTTCTATTATCATTACAATCACTCTCAAGTGACTCATCCATCCAACCATAGTTGTTCTCCTTAGTTATCATCTTTCCTAGCCTATTGTTTTGATCCATGGCTAAAATAGCTAAAATATGCAAAAACATCAAGTGAAACATTAATAGGTTAGTCAAATAAGTAATAAACACATAATTGAACTCCTACAATCTCATATAACTCGTATAAGTTAAGATATGGATTTTTTTATCATAGCAAAAGAGATTTGAGTCTTCTGTGAAAGTTTTTGCATAAAAGTTCGGCGTACTTTGAGAAAAGTACGGCGGTTACGTGGTTTTGTAGCCGTTTTGTTTGAAATTTTCTAGAAGTATGGCGGTCTTAGGAATAAAACCGGCGTGCTTCTGGGTTTTGACAGATCACCATAAGTTATGTAGCAGTTTATATGCTCAAACAATAGTATAAAACACATTGCAATCAACATGTCATTTATCAGAAAATCCAATATATCAATTCTAAACAAACAGAAATCAAATAAAAGCAAAATATTTTTGTGGTTTTTATTTTAATGTGCAATTTATACATATGCAATAATTCATGTAGCAAAAACAATAGAAACATAAATCTCATGTTCTCAGGACCTGGAATAAGCATTTTACAAGTTTGATTTTGTTTTTATTTTTATTTATTTATTATTATTATTATTTATTTTTTTTTGAAATTAACTCCAAATGATTCGTTTTAAAACTGAACTGAAAGTACGTCGATTTTTGGTGTAAAATCGGCATGCTTATGTACTCAGAAACAAAAATTTTCCAAATTATTGCAAGAAAACTTAGTAACGAACGACCGCTTTTTCCAAAACTGATTGAAACAACTAAAATAACCTCCCCGGATGCGGTGCCAAAAACTTTGATGTGTTTCGAAAGATTTAAATTATAATGCTAGTTCTACCAATTCCTTAACAAACAAAACACATCAGTAAAGTATAACCCCCGTTTATAGTAAAGGTATAGGTATGACCAGGTCATCCCAAGGGAGGAAAGTGTTTCTCGAATCAGCGTTGGTTAACAAAGTTAGATTTCAATGATTGTCACTTATCAGTTACCACTAAAACCGTTTTTGTTGGAATTAAGAATTTTTGAAAGTTTCACCAAATTGATTAGGTGTATGTTTGTTTAGGCAAAGCAACATGAGATAAACCATAGAATAAAATGTAATGTGCACACAGATAAAGCATAAGAGTAATGCATGGTGGGTAATCATGATAACCATTATATCTACTTGACATAAGAAGGAATCCTTTCAGCCTATAATCCTTAACATATCAAATGCATAAAGTATAGTCGGTGGATGATCATACAAATAGTATGTTTCCTCTAACCAAGTCGTTAGACATGAGGTCAGTCCTTAAACATATCATAATCCGGGTTATCAAGTGTCTTACTATCCAATTCTCACAAGTATAGCAATGACTCGTTATAGACAGACGATTCATAACTAATCAACAAAATTGTATATTTCGACCTATGACAATTGTAATGACCAATCAAACAAAAGATAGTAAACCGAATCATAACATATCAAATACACAATTTATATAATCAATAACATATATATTAAATTCTCAGGTTCATATCATATGGCTATAATGCCCAAACAAACATAAGTAGACTACTCCATGATCAAACTAAAGGAACAAGTATCAAATAAACAAACAATTATCATATTCATGACTTAGAACAAGATTGTACCAATGTTACAGTTGTTGAACTGAATTCTCACGAGCTAAGACTTCACTTATACTACTATTCCAGCCTCGAGCCAGTGGTTATGGTGTTTAACCACTACTACACCTCCTTAAGGTTGTATTGAAATGAATTGTAGTTGATTGAGATTGAGCGCCCCTTCTACTCTGATTTGGCTACTATTTATAGGTTGAGAAGTAGCCCTAAGACGTGCCTGGTGAGTTATGATAGGCAAGTGATCGGTCATATCATTGATGTGTCTCATTAAAGGAGAAGTATAACTGACAGGGGAAGTACGCCGCACAACTATATAAAACTGGCGGGCTTCTCTTCACGTAACCGACGCTCATTTAGTGATAAACTGGCGTACGTCAATGCTGACTCGTGGGTACATAGTTGACTATTGGCGCCCGTAACCAGCGCTCTTTCTCCATAAGATCGGCATACATTTGCCAAACCATGTGATTATTTCTTCTAAGTCTTTTGGGTCATTAGTTTCCCGTCTCTTTCGCGTCTTTCCTCAGATCTATGCCCTGCATGTTTATTCATATATTAAGTACCAAAAGTTCTATAAATATGAGTAAATAGATATATAATTCACCTAATATCGGGGGTATAAACATGTATAATACGAGACTCATCAACTACCTTCTCTAGTAGAGATGCTTAAGAAATGCGAGAACCTTGTGGTTGGGTAAGAATTGACCGAAGCACGACTCACCCTTGGTTTAGTGTGAATCAACACTAAAAATTAGTCTATAAGATAGTTTGTGCTTAATGACTAAAACTAGACTGAATGGCTAAATTGACCAAAGGAGGTACGGGTTTACGATTAAAGGTCAGGCAATTTGACCAACTGAGCCTGATGATTTTTACCACTATATAGGAAAAAGGAGCTAGACATAGGGCATTATAATTAAACCATTGCTTAGTGACATCACCTTCTTCCTTCTCTACTTTTAATTCTTTTATTGCATAGTATAGTTTCACCAACAACTTCTTTTATAGCAAATCAAAACCTTATTTACCTGACCAACAGCTCTTGGGACAACACTCGGATTTACTATACTTCACATGACCCGGTACACTACCCGTTAGAATATGTTAGTCCAAGTACTTCTTAGTTTATAAATTTAAAACTGGATAAATAACGCATCAGTTATATATTACTTGATGCAGAATATATGAATGGATTGAGTTTTAAAAGTATTTTCATTAGCATAATTTTCATCAAGTATTATATAACACAAATAAAAATATTTAAGGTCAAAGTTGCAAAATAAAGACTTCAAAAGTCAACACTGGACAATAATTATGGGACGGAGGTAGTACTAGAAAGATGTTTACAAGGGGTGAGGAAAAATGGTAGCAAATGGCTTGTTTAAATAAGCAAAAAAGACCCAGTCACATACCACTACAACTCTACGGATCCGTGTAAGGATCCGTCGGATCTGAAGGATCCGTAGGTCTTGTATCAGCAAAAATCTATCCGTCTTGACTGGTCATTCAACTTTTGTTTGAAATATTTCCTATCTAGAATGCATGGGGAAGAGTTGAGGCAAATCATGTTTGATGCTTGCCTAAAGTGTTAAACACTTCAAGCCTAAAAACGGCTATTGATTGTTTTTATGCAAAATCACATTTTATGCTTTCCTCTTTCGTTTTGGATTATTGCATTAATGGCTAATTCATCTTTCAATGGAAGATTTGATTTGAATTAATCCCCAAAAGGGAATATTCCAGCAAAGTGATATTTATAAAACATTTTGTGTAAATGAAAGTAAATAAAACTATGTGAAAGTTTACAAAATTAGATAATGTCTTATAAAATGATGCAAGTGTTTTTATGCATTGTGTATGATAAAATTTTCTTTAATCATTAAGCATGTTTTAGGGATTCATATACATACCTTAAGTGATTTTCGTCAAAGGATAAGTATGTCTAAAACTTTTTTACTTAAACTTTTACTTAATACGTTTTTATATTTTTCATAAGCAAAACGTAGAGAAATCGTTAAAATGGAAATAACATTTTTATGCGTTTATTTGTGTTAACAATATATTCATATTATAACTATTTATATCATAGACTTAGCACTTTGCGCATTTGCATCATTTGCTATTAATAAATTCTTATAAATATATTTTCATAAAAAACTGTTTTTTTTTTGTTTTCGCAGAGGTGGAAATTTCAAGGGGTGTTGTGGTTGGCTATAGAAGGAATAACAAAATATTATAAGTGTTAAAAGTCATAATATAAGCTAAAGTTTAATTACACATCTATAAGTTATATTTAATAACAATATAATGTAAATAATCATGAGTAAATTCAAGCAATTGCATTAAATTATTATATGTTACAAAATTTCAAAATTAAAGTATACAAATAGAAAGTCTATAAACTTAATTATTTTTTAAGACTTCTATTAATAGAAATACCTAAATTCCTTATAGTAGTTAAAGATAAATACAGAGTCATCATAAAAACCAGTATATCCAACAATTGAAAGAAAATTATATTAAAAGGCATGGTGGAAGTTCATGAAAAAAACTCTTACAATCATAGATCAAATGACATTATTGACTATCAGAGCATATTCGCAATGGCTTGCTTTTGCTCGGGGTGGGAGGAGGTCGGAGTCGGGGTGGATCTTGGTTACGGTGATCTCTTCCTGAAGTCGGGGTGGGGGTGCTCGTGGTAGGGAGCCCGAGCTTGGCGAAGGAGTTGTTTGTAATTTGTTTGTATGTTTTTCGTTATTTAATAATAAAATGCGGTTAGTTGTTGGCAGTGACTACAGGGACTATTGCGAGTTTAAACTAATAAGAAAGTAGCGGGTGTGTGATAACGTGACGATAAGTTGGCGTCAGTGGTGAGTGATCGACCATACCATACGTATGCATTTAATAACACCAAATTTTAATGTAAAATAAGTCCTTTTTTGCTTTATATATTTAATAAGGAAAAAACCAACATAAACTTTAGCAATTCTTGAAGTAACCACTAAAATTAACTTAGCAAAGAGATTAATGCAACTTTTCTTGTTTAGAAAAATAAAAAAATGACAAAGAGAACACAACTTTATTATTTATGTATTCTACAAACACACAAATTTATATAACGGTTTCTCGTTCATCCTATGATTTTCATGATAAATTGTTGTATATCAATTTATCCTCACAAGTCACACCATGCATAAAAGCAAAGGGTAAAACAAAAGAAACACTACTATTGATAGTACTTGATTGGAAATACTATTGGCTAACTTGATGGCTCAACCAAGTCATTATTAACATGTTCTAGTTTAAACCTTTCTTGAACACAAGAGATGTAAGTGGTGGCTTTAGCATCAACTGCATCATCGACCACAACGCCATATGGATTGTCGAACATACCATACGTATTCGTTGTTTTTGGAACAACGTAAGAGACCCTGTGCATGTGCTTAGGTTGAGTGTTCACCTTCTCTTGGTTCATGATCAATGATGAAGGGGGAGGAGTAGTCTTTTGGTTTGTGATTGTAGGCTTTATATGACTCGAGACGTTGTGACTTGTTTTAGCCGTTTTAGTGGTGGTGTTGTATGGTTGCATGGTGGTGGAAGGCTTGGCGGCTCTAATGAAAGACATGACCAACTTTCCTTTCATGAACCCTTTTCGCATCTTTGTGTTGGACTCCATTGGTGCACTACTGGTAAGTTATGTACGTATGTTAGGAAATTTGAAGTGTTGTAAGTTGGAACCATGGGTTAGTCTATTTATAGTGTGGTTAATGGTCCATCCATAATAAGATAGGCATGAATCCAAAATAATCAAACTTTGTAGGTCCTTTTCCTTTAGAGCCGAATCATTCTTATGATAGTATAGTCGTTCTCATGCACATTTTCAAAAGAAGCATTTTAGATCTTTTTGAAAACCACAAGAAACAACATATAAAGTGATTAGATATTCTAATGAAATTATAGTTTATGGAAAACGAATCTACATGTTACATGTGGTTAATGTTATTTTTTAAATCATCGCCAAATTTAACAGATTAGTCAAGGGATTGATTATAACATACCGATGCTTATGAGCTATATTCATATGATAATTTCAATTCATAAGTTGAAAATGAGTTGATATTGAATTGCTTTGAGGTATATTTTATCACTAATAATATATGTTAAATGATGTTTAAACAGTTTATAGATTTCAAAATGGGTCAAAAGATGTTGAAATTGTGGTTTTAAAAGTCTTATAATCCTACCAAAATTGGCAATTTGTCTTTTCATTAAGAAGTTAATTAAGCCAATTGATTGTTTTTATATTTTAACCCTAAATGCTAACAATCAATGGACGTTAACTTACTCTTTAACAAGAGTATTCTCCCTTAAATTAGTTTACATTGTAATGATGGTAACTTTAGCGTTTATTAAGCTACATCAAGAGAAACTAGACATGACGATCTCAACATTTTACATTTACAAACATGATATAATTCACATTTGCACGTATTGCCACTTTTGTGATGAATAAATACAACCTATTTTTTACTGAATGTACAACGATTAAAAGTCATCTCAATTGTTCACAGTGAGTTTATAATGTTGTTAGAGCATCCACAATAGGTCAAGTTGTGTAAAGCTTTTTACTCTTTTAAAAAGCTTTTTAAAAGGGTTTTTTACATTGCATCAAAAGCTTTTTGAAACTTTTTGAAAAGCTTTTCTAAAATGATTTGGTAAACTTCAAGTCTTTGAGGTATATTTTATCACTAATATATGTTAAATGATGCTTAAACGGTTTATAGATTTCAAAATGGGTCAAAAGATGTTGAAATTGTGGTTTTAAAAGTCTTATAATCCTACCAAATTGGCAATTTGTCTTTTCATTAAGAATTTATTTTTTTTGAACGGCAACTTTTATAAAAACAACTAGCAAGAAGCTAGAAAGTTACAAAGAAATTAAATAGGGGTGTTGCAACCAACTATCCCAGCTAAAATTACGATTACACCTAGAATGACACCAAGTATAAGATCGCGAAACGACATCATCAAAAATAACATCTTTACGGGGAATTTTTGTAGAAAACAACAACTGGTTCCGATACTGCCAAACACTCCACCATGAGATATAAAAGACTCCTTCCAATAACCCTTTCACATTAGAACTTAACCTAACGGAATTGAACCAAGCAAGCCAATCGGAATACGATCCAACAGGAGACCAATCCAGGTTCCACCAACGGCATACCAGCCTAACAACATCAGTAACCAGACAACAACCAAAAAATAAATGCGATGAATCCTCAGGAGCTGAAGAACAGATCGGACACATATGATCTGGAACCTGAACACCACGATGCAGCAAGTTAGAACGAGTTGGTAAGCGATCCAGAAAGACCTTCCAGGAAAAAACGTTTACTTTGATCGGAACATATTTAACCCATCGTGTAGCTGTAGGAGCTTTCGGCAAAAAACTGTCATCAAGCAAGCAGCGAACGTCCTTGACCCGAAAAACACTCTCCCCATTTAAACCCCAAACCCATCTATCTTCCATACTAGACAACATCGACGCTGCAATAGTCTCCTGCAAGAGATCTAACTGAGAAGCTTCGGCCCCTCCTCGAACAGGTCGACGAAGAGAATCAGTAACCGAGTTTTTATATTTTAACCCTAAATGCTAACAATCAATTGACGTTAACTTACTCTTTAACAAGAGTATTCTCCCTTAAATTAGTTTACATGGTAATGATGGTATCTTTAGCGTTTATTAAGCTACATCAAGAGAAACTAGACATGAGTTTATAATGTTGTTAGATCATCCACAATAAGTCAAGTTGTGTAAAGCTTTTTACTATTTTAAAAAGCTTTTTGTAAAGGTTTTTTACATTGCATCAGAAGCTTTTTGAAAAGCTTTTTTAAAATGATTTGGTAAACTTCAAGTATTTTTTCCAACATTTACTTATTAAATGTATTATGCATTGAATGCATTAAATGCATCAAGTCATTAAGACTTGATGTATTGTAGATGCTCTTAGTCTATCCATGCCTTAATAAAATCGTCTTACTTTATCATTATAGATGTGTTAAACAGTTTGCTAATTATACATAAAAGGGATTATATTGTTGTTCTTAAAGATGTTTGAGTGATAACTAATATCTTTCACAAAGCAGAAGAAGATCGATGATTCCTTCTTTTAAATAGTAAATATTTGGAACTCCATCCGTCCCATATTAAGTGTTCATAATAGAATTTTAGGATGTCCCAAATTAAGTGTCCAGGGAATGTTTTCAACCAATGAGAAGAGACTTTAGTGGGTAATAGTGATATTTGATTGGTGGAGAGTATAGTTGGCCCTCACTTTCCTAAAACTTTGTGCATTTGAAAAGTGAACACTTAATATGGACGGTCTTTTAGGGAGTCCTTCTTTTAAATAGTAAATATTTGGAACTAATGATTTCATTGGTTCACGTGTTAAATTAGGTAACCAATATTGTGATAGCGATGACCATTAATGGAGCAATTGTAACGATCACACTTGTGTACTCCAGTACTCCTACTCCCACAAACTCTCGTATCTTCTTATAATATTGACTCAACCTAGCAGCTAGATGCTTCATAGGTGTAATTAAAAAAAACAATCCAATCAAATATACTTATATACTTCCTCCGTCTTAAAATTATTATGATAAGAGAGAAATCAAATAATATGACAAAAGTGATGTCGCTTTAATTTCCAACCACTCAAAAAGAATATTATTCTACTATATTCTTTAGTTTTTACTTAAAAATTAAGATGGACAATAATTTTTAGACATCCCAAAAAGAAGATATGAACAGTAATTTTGAGACGGATGGAGTATTTATTTACGTACAACTTCAACTTTAACTTCTATGCAAAAAAATATGCTTGCTAAGAGCAGAGGGTGTCATAACCTGAGTTAAACTTTCACCTAGTGTCAAGTCAGTGTCACATCAGCTTTAACTTTTTCACCTTTAACTAAAAAAAACACCCCTTATCATAACTCAATTTTAACTCAACTATTTTCAAATTCAACCGCTAAACTAAAACTAATACTTTATTTATTAAAAAACATAACATTAATTCTTAAACATATTACAATACGAAATTAAAAAAAAAAAAAATGTTACAACGAAAAAAAATTACGAAATAATAAAAACACGACACAAAGCAAACTACAACATAAAGGAAATTACGAAATACCATTAAATCTAGCGGCGAGGTTGCAAGTTATATTTTTTGATGATTCGGTCATTTTCTTCATTAATCCAACCCACAACGTTTGGATCCTTGCCGTCAGTGTCAATCCTCAAAAATTTCATCTCTTCCAACCTTGTTATCGTTTCATCTTTTTCATTGGCCGCCCGATACGCCGCTTGGGCGGTTTCCCGTTTTATACGATACTCGGTTGTCATAGTCTCTGTGAATTGGTTTGACGAGCTCGTTCCTCCGGTACTCGCTCCCCCGGTACTTGTCGTGCTCTCGAATTTGGCTTTCTTCGAAGCACGCTTTTTGCCCATCGGACGTGGTTGTGCATCATGACCAAATAACGCCTCGGTTGTGCATCATGACGTGGTTCTCCTCGATTAGTTCAGGGTATTAGGATTTTTTGGCCTTTCGTTTACCACCACATTTGAATGGCTTTGGAGGAGACATAGGTGTTTCGAGAACTTCATTTGTTTCGGTTTGTGAATGTTGTGATTGTTGTGAGAATTATAGATTTTGGAAATTGGTGTTTAGTGTGTTTTGTTAGTTTTGTTCCCAATATAGAAATCGTTGATGTTGTAGGTAAAGTTCTTAGCTCGACAAGCCGAGTGGGTTAGGGAAAGGGATGTTGGGTGATGATGAACCCGTGTTCGGGTTAGAAGATGAACCCGCGTTTGGGTTATTCCACCCACCGATGAGATTCAAGAAACTATCGTCGTTGTTGTTAAATCCCGATTTTATTTTTTTAGCAAATGAAAGTATATGATAGATGATATTGAGTTTTGGAAGTGTGAAAAAAATGTGTATTAATTTGGTATTTATAGTGGTGGAAAAATGGTTTTGAAATTTTTTTATTTTTTTATTTATTTAGTCAAAGTAGCCGTTTATAACGTTGAGAGGGGGGGGGGAAGTGATTTTTTTTTTTTTTTTTTTTTTAAACACAACGGTCATAATAGGCGTTTGAGGGGGTGAAGTAATTTTTTTTTTTTTAGTTATTAAATGTCGCCTTAACGCAACATTAAAGCTTTAACGCAGCTTTAACGTGGGGTGGGGATGGGGGGGGGGGGGGGGGGGGTTTAATGCGGCCGTTAACTCGAAAGTGTGAAACTTTAACTCACCTCTGATGTTAAGATACCGTTTGCTCTAACTGTCACCACTCACCAATAGTAATTAAATCCAGAAAAGAGAAAATTCTAGAAATACCTTACAAGTACATATTCACTTACCCTTAATGCCAAAAAAAATAAATAAATAAAATAAAAAAAAATAAAAAAAAATCATTTTCTTCAAATGCCCCATGGGCGATGGTCACTCAGAAATCTTGGGCGACTAACACAAAAAAATGACAAGTGTCCCTATCATTGTCCCTACCAAGTAATAACATAGTATTAGTTTGTAACCGTACTTTTTTTGGCGACTAGGGCCCACTATTTATTGGGCGAATTATTTTTTGTCTTTTTGTGAAGAAAAAAAAGTCAACTCTTTAAAAATAGAGTTAACTACATTTTTAGTACTTGTGGTTTGATTGGTATTTGATTTTTGGTCTAATTTTTTAAAACGAAATTTATTGGGTGACTTGCTTTTTAAAAGATTTAACTATTTATTGGGTGACTCGTTTTTTGTTTTTTTTTTTAAAAAAAAAAAAAGTCAACTCTTTTAAAAATTTAATTTTCTCCAAATGCCCCATGGGCGATAGTCGCCCAGAAATCTTTGGCGATTATCACAAAAAAGTGACAAGTGTCATTATCATTGTCCCTACCAAGTACTAACCTAGCATTGGTTTGTAACCGTACTTTTTTTGTCGACTAGAGCCCACTATTTATTGGGCGACTTGTTTTTTGTCTTTTTGTGAAACAAAGTCAACTCTTTTAAAATATACTCTATCCGTCCCAATTTTATTTTCACTTATTCCTTTTTCGGACGTCTCAAAATTATTGTC
This sequence comes from Artemisia tridentata subsp. tridentata, assembly GCA_021014915.2. Taxonomy (NCBI): domain Eukaryota; kingdom Viridiplantae; phylum Streptophyta; class Magnoliopsida; order Asterales; family Asteraceae; genus Artemisia; species Artemisia tridentata. The sequence continues at coordinate 189,335,989 of CP139501.1, forward strand.
ACATACCGAAAATAGAAAGTGAATAGATAGTGGAGTTTAGTAAAGTTTACTATATTACCCTTCGTTGAAATTAATATTGCAAACTTTAAAGAAGTGTTAATTAATTGGTTAAAAGTAAACTTGTTATTTGGCAAAAAAGTAAGAGAGAGAAAGTAGTGATAGTGACATTTTTCTAAAAGAATGTGTTTTTTGTCGGGTGACAATAATTTTGAGACGGAGGGAGTAAACTACATTTTTAGTCATTGTGGTTTGATTGGTATTTCATTTTTAGCCTAATTTTTTTGATTGGATTTGGTGAGGCTAATGAAGGGAGTTTTTGATTTGTGGTTTTCTTATTGGCGGTGGTCGGCAGTGGTGTGGCCGAAAGTGGTGTGACTGGAGGTGGTGGTTTCATAGATTAGCAGAAATTATTGTTTGGAATTTGGGACGAGTGAAAAGTATGTGTGATATCACCTAAAACAAGAAAGGGAATGTCTTGGTCGTATGGGTGGTTCAACTTCAACAAAACTTCCCACCCGACCCACTCTTCATTCTCAACCTTCATCCTCAACGTATATTTATTTTATTCTTCCTTTCACCAAATAAATTATAAATCTTTACTAAATTGAAAAGTTATGTCAATACTATATGTTCCAAAAATAAGATACTGCGACAGATTTGATTACTCATAGATTAGTTAGATTTGGATGTTTTGGTGTATTAGTTAGAAATCTGGATTACTGTAGTGCTTTGAGGTGATTATAAAAAATGTGATTTTGAAAAATTAGACCAAAAATGAAATACCAAGAAAACCACAAGGACTAAAAATGTAGTTAACTCTATTTTAAAAGAGTTGACTTTTTTCCACAAAAAAAACAAAAAAACAAGTCGCCCAATAAATAGTGAGCCTCAGTCGCCCAAGAAAGTACGGTTACAAACTAGTACTAGGTTAGTACTTGGTAGTGACAATGATAGGAACATTTGGCACTTTTTATGATAGTCGCCCAAGATTTTTGGGCGACCATCGCCTATGGGCATTTTAAGAAAATAGAATTTTTTGGGGCACCAGGGGTAAGTGGATATTTACTTGTAGGGTATTTCTAGAATTTGCTCTCCAGAAAATTCGACATACATTAAAAAAATAATAAATAAATAAAAAAATAATAATAAAAAAATAATAAATAAATAAAAAATTGTCTAGCAGCTAGTGACACAAAAAACATCATATCACTAGAAACACTGATAGATATAGTCATAAATATGTGTCAAGGTATATGTTACCTGGGTCGTCCCCGAGTTTTGAGGGCCCGAGGCGAAAATCCATAACAAGACCTTAAAAATTGATGTATGTTAAAATGTCAAGGTTTTACAAGATTAAATGCAAATTATCTTTTTAAACGTTTAACATATAACTCACTTAAGATATTTTTTCATCTAACTGCTATTTTCTTTGTGAAAAACATGTGTGCACATGTATATCTTTGTTAACGAGAAAATTTTTGGGATCCATGAAATATTTGAAGCCGTAAGCGGTCGCCTACCTTTTACAGACTCTCAAAGATGGCTTTGTATGTAACTTGCACATAACAATAGTAGGTAAAGAAACAATCTTTGTGAGACATCTTTTCAAAAATTGTCAGCAATCCGTGCAACTAAATAATGTCTTCTATATGTCCACACTGTTGAGGTAAAATCTTGCACCAGGTCTCCTTGGCCTAGAACTTAAGCCTAGCGAGCCTGAAACAAAGGTAGCACACGTTAGCATCGTCTTGGGTTTTATCCCAAGACCAAGCTCTGGTGTGAGAATAAGTTTTGGTGTCTATATTGATGGTAAGTGAATGTGAAATAAATGCGAGTAATAAATGAGGAAGAGTTGCTAATGCCTGAGCATTGAATGAGGTTGGGTATTTATAATACCTTAACAACTGTACCTGATCATCATGGGGAAATGGCGAGCCGGTCTACTCCTAGGCTAGACTTCTAGGTTACTATTTGCTTATGGGAACACACGCCCTGAAAACCCGGGGCGACGGCGCATGCTTGGTTATTGCCATTAACCGCTAGTCCATGGCCATTACCTAGGTGATAGAGTGTTTTGATCTTTCCCGAGGCATTTATTATAATATTTTTGCTTTGCACGTGGCCCGTGTCGAGTGGAGTTGCCGGATGCCTCATGAGTAGGTGTCGTCCGGCATATTTCGTCGGGACACATACACGAACATGTCCCCCCCCCCTAGTGTTGTAGTAACGGTCCCAATTCGATGGTACAATACTTGAAGAATTTATGTTATTAAAATGGGCAATCAGACAAACGCTATAAATGCAATAAGTTAAAAGAAAGTTGCGAATCATTCCTTGGTATTCGTGGTGATCGACACGTGTCCCACAGTGTTTCTCCCAACGGTTGTGATTTATTCACTGACACGATTTGACGTTTCGTCCCCCCTTACTTTTGCCTATAAATAAAGGGTAAGATCTCATTTTTTTACCACGCCTCTTCTTTTCACAGTCTGCTTCCGAGCGATTAGAGATCTCTCGTCCCTTTTTCCTCTTCAGGTGCGTGTACTCCTTTCCCTAGCTTTTCTTTTCCTCTTTAGACTCTTCTTGTTATTCCCTCCGGATCACAAGACATGTCGGATGACAACTCCCTTCCGGACAATCAAGAAGATGTGGGTGATACTTCTTATATTCCCAAGTTCGATATGCATTTGCATACTTCAATTTTGGATGAGGGAAATGTTAGTTGGATAGCGAAGTGTTATGGTATTCCATTAGAACTTAATCCTCGTTCGGCTCCAGAAAATATGACCATCCTTGACGTGCCGGATGATGCTATTGCGCTATATCTTCACTTCTTTAAGCAAGGTGGTTTTAGGATCCCTACTTCCACTTTCTTCTTACGGGTGTTGAAATACTTCAGAGTTCATGTTTCTCAATTAGTGCCGATTGGTATAAACCGGACGACCATGTTCGAGATGTACTGCCGGGCCTTAGATTTTGAGCCCACCGTTCTTTTTTTAGAGTGTTCTACAAGCTTTGCAAACAAGGCCATTGGTTTTCTTTTCAAAGCTGGACCGGAAAGAACTTCAAACCCTGTTTTAAAGAGATAAAATCTAGTCTTAAGAATTGGAAAGTCATTTCTTCCTTGTTGACCGGAGGGCAATCGCCATTCCAATGCCATATCGTCATCAAGATTCCAATGTCTCTGACACGCCCCCACCTGCCGGTACTTATGACGAAGACAAGGTAGCCAAGCTTCGTGAGGTGGTCATTCCACTTCACAAGCCCCATCCTAGCCTATTGTATGCTGCAGGACTTAGCTCTGTATGGAAACATGCTGGGCATAAGTGTGTCTTGAAAGGTCCGGGGGGAAATGACACGTCCCTTTAAATATTTTGTTCATCCTTCCTATACCTAGCATCTTCTGTGTTACGTTTTTCTTTATTACTTGTTTGTTTGTGATGTAGTTGTTACCATGTCTGAGTTTCTGCGATTTCCAAATTTTGAAGGAGCCAAGGTTTCAGCTGGAGAGCCATTGACCGACGTAGAGAAGCATGTGTCGTACACCACCCCTCCAACCGAGAATGTTAAGGATATTTCCCCCAAGTCAAAACTGATGAAGGCGGCCCAAGTACCTTGTGATAGGGTTCTGACTGCCAAAAAGAAGAAAGAGGAACAAGCAGCATTAAAGGCTGTTGCCGCTGGAGATGGTAAAAAGAAGAGCGCTGCCGGGGAAGGAGCCTCCTCTCATGTTGCTAAGAAAAAACGTTTAGAGCAGTCGACTGATCATGAGTTGAGCTCAGACCATGTATCTTCTCCGGCTACCATCAACCGTACTGATCCGGTCCAAACCTTGACCAATACCCCTCATGCTGAGCAGGACGTTGATCAAGAACGCTTGATTTCCTTTTGTCATCAAAGTGATGAGTTTGAGTCCCCTTTGGTGAGAAATGACGCCAACACGGCTACCCCCGTCCGTCCTATCACTGAAGAAATGACCAACATTGTCTTGGCTATTCCTGTCCCAAATCATTCACCCGTCCACTCAGGTTTGCTTCAACTGGTTTGCTTTCTTTAGTTGTATAAGTGTTTTTTCTTATTTTATTGTTTGTTTCTTTTTCAACCCGTGCTTCAGAGGCTCACGAACGGTCCTTCACCTTTTCGTCTGCCCATGTGGACGAAGGAGAGAGTACGTGTAACACCCCCAATTTCGTGATATGCAGCGGAATTCAAACTGGGTGTTACTTCATGGCATAACAGTTATAATGATAGAAAACGATCTCTAGTTGAGTCGTTTTAAAAGATTTACCATTTGAAGATCAGAGTTTACAAAGTGAGGTCCCAGTAGTTGTAAGATTTACACAATAAGTTTTCGAATGATAATAAAATTTATAGCCTTCTTGATGTATCCGTGCCCCTTCGTGCCATCCACACTCATTATGGACCTGAATTAAATACCTGAGAAAAACATGCTAAAAGTGTCTACACAAAGGTTGGTGAGTTCATAGGTTTATATAAAACAGTAAAGTTGTATCATAAGTGCAACATGTGACCATCACAACAAATATGATGCCACATCCATATAAATGTCTATTACGCTAGCACTAAGTTCATGCAACCGAAGCTTGACAATGTGCATGCTCTAGAAGCACGTTAAATAAAGGCCCGTGTAAGTGTCTATCCCGAGACACTCGTGTTTCGACATGTTATACGCTCGCATTTGGTCAACCTGACCAAACCGAACGGGGGTGTCATCCCCAATAGATCTATTTATAGCATTCGCGCTTCCCAAGTGAAATTGACGGTTCATGAGTTTGGGCATGAGGGGGATACAATGCTTAGGCTAATCGTTGCGTAATAGTTTGATAAAACATGAGTATAGTGTCGTTCCTTAAAAAGTGTTTTGCATGTTTCTCACCCCAATGTAAAGCAAGTAATAATAGTAAAAGTGGGGCTATGACTCACCTTGGAATGTAGTGACGTAGATAACACAATGGTGCCATGAAGTATGGCAGAACAGTGTAAGGAGTATAGCATAATGATACAGAATCGGCATAACCTAATGAATATATGCTTGTTTCAAGATATGACACGCGGAAAGTAATTGATACGTATGAGTTTCAAAAGATAGAGCATTTTAGTTTTCGTGGAATATTTGTATCAATGTTTGTAAAAAGTTTAGTATCTCATTCGTGTGGTGATATAAAGTCATAGACTCAGAAAAACGCACGCCAAAGCATAAAACATATTGCACAAGTGTAAAAGGAAAGTAAACATGTAAGAATCAATTAAGCAAATAGGCAAAAGATATGAAGATGGTTAAGTTTATTAAAGTCCAACGATGTCAAATAAGTAGTTTAATAATCCCAAGCCCGATATTAATAGTTTGATAGTCCAATATATGTCCAAATAAGTTATATACATTTAGCCCATTAAGGTTTATATGTTTAGCCGTTAACAAATTATAAGTTATCCCATTTTAGCCAAATAAGTTAATAAACCGAGCAAGATATATTCAATATTATATAAGCTCAATGATAAGCAATATATAATAAGCTTAACCAAAATCCATTAATGTGTCCAAAATAAGCGCAAGCCACAAAAGTCACATAAGCCGACACTAAAGCTCAATTCAAAAACAATACATACCCCTATATATGCAGAAAATTCAGCATACAAATACTCCTATATGTGCAGAAAAATTAGCATACAAACACCCTTATATATGCTGAAAAATCAGAGCATACAAACACCCTTATATATGCTGAAAAATCAGCAACCAAACACCCCTTATTATTGCAGATTTTCAACAACCAAACAACCCTTATTAGTGCAGATTTTCAGCAGTTAAACAACCCTTATTAGTGCAGTTTTTCAGCAGTTAAACAACCCTTATTAGTGCAGATTTTTAGCGGCAAACAAACCCTATTTGGGTGGGCTGTGACAGCCGCAAAAAACCATGATGGGTGGGCTGTTGTGGGGCTGTTTTGCAGCCAACAAACAACCCTTTTGGGGCTGTTTTGCAGCAGGCATACACACCCATTCGGGTGGTTTTCCCTTTGACCGCGAACAACCCAAACAAACCCCCAAACGCACCCTCTTGAGTTTTAAATCAAACCGAATATAATACCAAACCAATAAGCCATAAACCTTAATAAGCTAACTTAACCACTTAACAAGATAAGCCAAGTATAATAAGCATCTAAAGCAATAAATCAAATCATCTACTGGAAATACGAGGCTGCAAGCAAACATCCCATTTGGTCCAAACCGACCCGAAATAGCTAATAACCCAAACACCATTTAAACACTTATCACCACACGAATCTATTAACAAACATTTTTAATCCACGAAATCTATATAGTGACTTAACAATCGGTTTTAAATAGGAAGCAAATGGACAAGATCGATTGTGTCGACTTACAATTTTAACGAGATAAAGAGGTGGGACGAGGTGGTGGCTGCGGCCACTGGTGGCGACTTGAAGTGGTGGTGCGGCGGTGACTGGGGTGGTGTCACATGAACAAACACACCATGAGCTCCTCTTGATGGTGATGGCAGTGGTGTTATCAGGTGGTGATGGGGGGGGCGGTGTTGGTGCTACTGGTGATGGCAGTCGACTTCAAGGAGAGGGAAGAAGAGATGATATGTTTTCCTGTTGTTGTGGTGGGTTTATAACAAAAAGGGAAAGAGCAGATAAGGAATATTGTATCAGATAAGATAAGATTTTGGAAATCTGATATATAAGAGATAGGAGATAATGGTTATTATTATTTAGTGTATTGTGTGTACTCCGTGTCCCGTTGAGTCAAGATGTAAAAGCGGTACTACGGTTGGGTAAATGTGAGAAATATATTCTTGGAGACGTTTTTATAAATATAATATAAAAACGAGACTGTTGATTCCGAATAATGATTATCGAATGTAAACCCTTTTTATTGCGGTGTTGATATGCAAGAAAAACAATATATTCTCTTGTTAAATAGACAAAAGTGAACGTAACGTTTAGAGAGTAATAATTCGAATCAAAGCGGGTTATTTAACTTGAGAAGTTACTGGTTAACTACCGATTACCGTATTTGTTTTTACGTTAAGGTAAAAGTCAAATAGTCAACAAGTAAAGTCAAAGTCAACTTTTAAAAAAAAGTCAAAGGGTAAAATAGTCATTTTGATGTGTGAAAATTTACGAGTTGTTACAGTACGTAGTCTCATAATTTCTTTCATTTCCTTCTTCTCCTATATATAATATATATATATATATATATATATATATAATATATATATATATATATATATATATAGGGGAGCTTTATTTTCAGAACTCTCTTAAGTGCGGGAACTGCGAGAACTCTTTTAAACCAATGAAATTTTTTTAAATATTAAAAATTATTATTAATTCAAAAGGGTATTATAGTAAAATACAATTTTTATATTCTATTTGAATTTTTTTTATAAATCCGGATTTTTAAATATTCCAAAATTTTCGGATTTTTTTTTTTTTTTAGGCAAGCATGGTTCCAGATATTACAGGTGCATATATGTTTTTTCTTATAAAAGATGGGGTGCATGTATGTTTTTTAAATATGTTTCTAGTATGTAATTGTTTACACTTTTTTTTTTTATCAACCTCTTGATATTTTTGCCTAACCATTATTATTTTTGAAAGTTTGATACATGAATCAAATCAACATTTATAAAATAAAAAACAAGATTCATAAATTTATATGTTACATTTCATTTAATTACAAATACAACAAAACACACATGAAATAATCGCATCTTTTTATAAATTGCAAATTATCTTCATGTATAAATATGTTTATCAACTTCTAGGTCTTCAATGATCATCATCTTCAATAATCTGAAAGAATAATACACAAAAACAATTAAACCACAAACAAATAGAAAACGAAATTTAATCACAACTAGGATAACACATGCATGTTCATAGAAAACATGTATGTTTTTACCATACACCTTAATAAAGGTGAAAGATAAACATGCATGTTCATAGAAAACATGTATGTTTTTTTTACCATACACCTTCATAAACATAATGGCTAAAGATGCATGTACATAGAAAACATGTATGTTTTTACCATACACCTTAATAAAGCTAATAGATAAACATGCATGTTCATAGAAAACATGTATGTTTTTTTACCATACACCTTGATAAACATAATAGCTAAAGATGCATGTTCATATAAAACATTTATGTTTTTTCCATACACCTTAATAAAGCTAATAGATAAACATGCATGTTCATAGAAAACATGTATGTATTTTTACCATACACCTTAATAAACATACTGCCTAAACATAAATGTTCATAGAAAACATGTATGTTTTCTAATGTCAAACAAAAGATAAACAAATGCAACACAGATTTTTACAAATGCAACACAGAATATTTTAAGAAAAAAATATTCACAAAGAACCGAAAATCATACAAACTGTTCATGAATAAAGCACCACCATACCCACATCAGAAACAACTAAAACACCGATGAACTTGGAATCAAACTCAAAACACTAGACCAAATAAATTAACAACAAAAAAATAGTATAAACCTTAAACTAACCAAATAAAACAAACACAACGCCTTTTTTGTGATATCGTAGATTAAGATCTTAACATATAATACAAAAATCTCCCACACCTAGCATCATTTAGCTTCTGAAAGTAAACATACAATTAAAAAAAATGCTTGCTGGAATCCTAAAAGAGGTCTAGAGCTAGTATGTCATGAGCATACAAATCAGCCAATTTACGATGCATACAAATCAGCCACGTTAATAGCCTACTTACGAATCATTTATTAACAATATGCCTAATTAATATATCAAATTAACCAACTAGATCCTAATTCTATCATCATCTAAATAAAAAAAGAAAAAAAAAATCTTAAACACTCAAATCGATTATCATTTAAAAAACCACATATAAAGATAAACAATATCCGCAAACAGATAACACCTAGAACATCCAAAACGAAATCGTTATTTTAATCTAAAGAGGAGGATTTAGTGCCACATTTTTCAAATATAGTCAAATATAAATATTATTAATAAAAAGAATCATGAAATTAATACCAAAACACAAAGCCATGTACAAGTTTCATCGGGTGACAGAACTTTTTTGGTGGATATATAGAGGCTTGCTCGATCCAAAGACATTTATGAACATCTCGTGGGATGCTTGCTCGATCCAAAGAGATTGATGATGTTTTTTTTCTGGCCGATCCACAGATCTAGAGACACCGGCATAGAGGATTTTGGGTGGCGGTTTCTAGGTTTAGAGAGGGAGCGAGGATATATGTAAATGGTAAATACCGTAAATGAGATAAATTTGTTTCCAGCACTATTTTAGGGATGAATACTAGTTATAAAATTCCTATATTGCCCTTCGAGCCAAAAAGGAAAATATTTGTACTTTTAATTAATTACATTAAGGGCACAATCAATTATAGCCATTGATCAAACTCATCTAACGGTGTAAAGCGAGTTCTCGCAGTTCCCACACTTAACATGGTTCTGAAAATAAAGATACACTATATATATATATATATATATATATATATATATATATATATATATATATATATATATATATATATATATATATATATATGTTTTTTTGTTTTCCTTAGGTACTTCTGTTGGCCATTTCGGCAATCAGCCTTTCACTCCTCAATGGGGTTTGACAGATAGCTCGAGGATGAACAACGCTACTAACTGTCAAGATTTGCTCAAGAATCTGTTCTGTTATTGCAAATATTACGATATTTAAACTAAACAGTTTCTTCGGTTTTAATGATGACAAACATGTAACTTGTAATACATAACGTAAAATGTGCAAGTTACTTGTAAACACAAATCATCAATGCATACTTCATCAACACCTCCCGACGTCTCAAGTATGCTTCAACGAAGTCGTAGATTTCCATCCCGACATAAATCACTCAAGGTATGGACAAACAAATCTACTACTTGACAAATGATCAAAGGATTATATTTTTCTAAACTTCACATTTTTAATGTGACAAAACATTTTTTCAAAAATATATTTTACAAATTATTTTTGAATTAAAAAGAAATGTTTTATTTTGAAAAATAAATTTGAAAACTCCCAACAGCCATTTCCCCCCCCAAAACAGCTCCAACTTCCCCAAATAAACCTTCCCCACTAAAGACAAAAAAGGGAGCGTCCAACGGCACCTTTAAGTATGGACGGCTCCACTAAATTTAGTGGAGCCGTCGGGTATTTAGTGGAGCCGTAGGTCTCTAACGGTCACATTTTCCTTTTCCTATAAATAGTGGACCATTCCACACTTCCAACTTGATTTTTCCAGTCCTTTTTCTCTGGTCTTATCCCACTTCACTTAGATAACTTTCTTTGATCATTTGGAGAGTCTTAGGTTGTTTAGGAGTGATCCAATCATCCACTCAAGTGATCCTCTTCATTCCTCTTGATTAGCAAGAGAAGAACACAAAGTATCCTAGATACAAAGTGTTGTCATCCCTCTTGATTAGCAAGAGAAGAACACAAAGTATCCTAGATACAAAGTGTTGTCATCCCTCTTGATTAGCAAGAGAAGAACACAAAGTATCCTAGATTACAAAGTGTTGTCATCCCTCTTGATTAGCAAGAGAAGAACACAAAGTATCCAAGTAGATACAAAGTGTTGCATCCCTCTTGATTAGCAAGAGAAGAACCAAAGTATCCAGTAGATACAAGTGTTGGAGTTGTTAGGTCTTAACATTGGTTACACTCTTGATTATCATAGCATACATCAAGATTATTTTTCTTTTGTGAGAGAGTGAGTCAAGATCATTGTGATCTTAAGAGATAGTGAAGATCTCTTGAAGCCATTGGGCTTGTGTGATTGATCATGTGGATCAAGGGTAGATCGGGTAGATCGTGGTAGATTGGTGCTAGCTAAGATTAGCACTCGACATCTAGCTTAGTGTCGGAAATAGGATAAGCGACGTGTAAGGTGTAGATCAGGTAGATTGTGGTAGATTGGTGCTAGCTAAGATTAGCACTCGACATCTAGCTTAGTGTCGGAAAACAAGTTAAGCGACGTGTAACGGTTTTCTCCGCCTGAAGGGAGTTTGTTGATTAGTGAAGTAACTCTCGAGTTGGGTATTCGGGGAGTGGAGTAGGGCGAAGAGGAGCTTCGTGACCGAACCACTATAAATCACCGTGTCTGGTTTGCGCCTTCTAACTTATCTCTTTACTTTCATTTTATTCCTTATCGCTTTATGTTTATATTTGCATTGTGTTTATGCTTGTGTGGCTAGTTGCTTATGTTATGTATGTGTCATGGTTGATTGTGCTTGTGTTGTAGTTTAATTTATTCATCCCTAGATGATACATAACCATTGTTGACACTTTTCATATTACGTCACACTTGATCGGTTATTTGATACAAAAAGTTTTAAGTTTTTAAAGGGAAATGTATTCACCCCCCTCTACGGTTTCCACATGTTCACCCCTGTTGACTATGAGTATTATAACGAGGGAGTGTCGGACCATGGCTCCCTCAAGCGGTCGTGGCGTTAGCTATGGATGTGTGTACAGACTCAAACCAACATGCTCTTAAGATATGAGGAACTGTTTGATCGGTTTGCTGATCTCTCCCATGCTCATGAGTCTTGTAAGGACGTCCAGCTTCGATGTAAGAAGTGTAGGGGTGAGTTGTCAGAACTCCAGGCCGCTAAGGAAGCCGAGATTGCCAAGGTCAAGCAGCTTGAGGAAGAGAAGGAAGCTTTTGTTGCATCTAGTGCTAAGTAGGTTGCCAAGATCAAAGATTTGGAAGCTAGGCTTGCTGAGTCTGAGAGGGAGAATCAAACATTGTTGAAGGAAAAAGAAGACTACGATGTACAGTGCGGCTAAGGGGAGATGGTAAGGCAGCGCTTGGTTTATGATTACTTCCCAACATTTGTCCGTCGTCTTCTTCAAAGTACTGAGTACAATGAAAGTTTGTTTGTGCCTTTTAACTTGGCAATTGTTACTGGATGGATCAAGTGGGTGCGAGAAGGACGGTCACCTGATGAAGTGCAAGCTATCCTTGATGCCTCGTCTGGCTTTGACTTGGAAGCTTATGAAAAATTATACCCAACTTTTGATGAATTATTCGTTAAAAGGTATCCCTTTGTTGATAAGGTTGCCAACGCCCATCGTTAGTCTTCGACGGACCTGCAGAACTTGCTTCCAGATGAAAGCCCTCTTATGCCCGGTCAAGGTCTTGTTAACTTCACCCAGCCTTAGTCCTTTGTTGCTCAATTTATCTTGTTGCCCAGTGATGGCTTTATTTTGTAATTTTTGAGACGAACAACATTATTGTATCTTTGATGGGGTATATCCCCTATTGGTTCTTATGATATTATGTCGTGAGCGTGTGTTATCTATTTGTAAAATCTTACATATGCCTTATTAATTTGTAATGAGACACAACCATTCGATGAATAGCACCTAGGTTAGCACTTTGGGGCATAAAACCGTTCGGTGAATAACACCTAGGTTCTTCCCTTGTGAATAGCACTTTGGGGCATAAAACCATCCGGTGAATAGTACCTAGGTTCTTCCCTTGTGAATAGCACTTTGGGGTATAAAACCGTCCGTTGAATAGCACCTAGGCTTCTTTAAGGTGATGATCATTTTAATAGACATTGACAACACATTTCGACCAGAGGTAGCTAGCTGTCCATCGGAGTCACAAACAAATTATGTCTAGAAAGAGTTTCTGGAAAATTGCCACTACTCCCATCTTGGGATGTGGCTTGATTGTCATTTCATATCATTCGGTTATATTTGATTACAAGAAATACATTCGCTACAAATAACATTTTCTTAGATTGATTGCATTCCACGTTCGTGGCACCTCCTTGTCTTCCCACGTCATGAACTTGTAAGAACCATTCTAAAAGGCTTCTATCACCCGGTATGGGCCCTCCCAAGAGGGTCCCAACTTGTCCAAGTTTTCTACCCGGCTTGCCTCATTCTTGCGATACATAAACTCTCCCAACTTGAAAGATACTGGACAGACCCTTCTGTTGTAGTATTGCTCTACCTTCGCCTTGTACTTGGCCTCCCTTATGGCAGCGGCCTCTCTTCGTTCTTGCAACAGATCCAGGTTCAAGCGACTTTCTACATCATTCGTCCTTTCATGCACAATCATGGTGCTATGTGTTGGCATTCCTATCTTTGCTGGGATTACAGCCTCACTTCCATACGTGAGACTGAACAGTGTCTCTCCATTACTTGTTTTCAAAGATGTCCTATGTGCCCATAGGACATTGGGAAGTTCGTCCACCCAACCAGCTCGCTCTCTAACCAAGCGTGTTTTTATCCCCTTCATCAAACTCTTGTTCGCCCGTTCGACTAACCCATTGGCTTGCGGGTGCGCCACTGCTGTATTCATTTTCCTTATCTTTAATTTTTCGCACCAGCTTTTGAACGGATCCTTAACAAAGTTTGTCCCATTGTCCATAACAATGATGCCTGGCAGGCCGAACCGGCACATGAATTTCTTCACCTCCTTTCCGGTGGTTGCAAAACCCACGCATCATTAGCCAAAGGTTTCGCTTCGATCCATTTCGTAAAGTAATCGATAGCTACAATGACATATTGTACCTTTCCTGGAGCTGCTGGCAAGGGACCACACACGTACATACCCTATTGGTAAAATGGCTATCGGGCCATTATCAATGTCATAAGACTTTTTGGAAGTTTTGGCACCGGAGCATGTATTTGACAAGAATCGCACTTCTGTATCTCTTCCCTAGCATCACGATGCATGGTTGGCCAATAGTATCCCTATCGTATGGATTTTGCTACCACAGAACAGGGACCAGAGTGCATGCCGCATGCTCCTATGTGTATTTCCCGAATGACATAATTGGCTTGTAAGGGACCAACACATCGCAGCATGGGCATCAAATAGGATTTCTTGAAAAGCACGCCTTTCTCCATAGTGTACTGACTGATTTTCATCCGAAGGGTCCGAGCCTCGGCTTTATCATTTGGCCAAATTCCTTTACTCAAGCATTTCACAATTGGAGTCATCCAATTGTCTTCTTCCTCTTCCACTACCGTGTTAACTTCTACTATGTCCACCGACGGCTTGCTTAATACCTTTACTAAAATTTCCTTTGTGAGATGGTTAAATGCAACAGAGGCAAGCTTACTAAGGACATCAGCCTTCTGATTTTGGTTTCGAGGAATTTTTGGTATTCAGAATTTATTGAAATGGTTTATACAGTTTTTTGCTGCAACAAGGTATTTGACCATGTTTTCACTGCAAGCTACGAAATCACCGTTGATCTAACTGGCTACCAACTTGTAATCTACCTTCGCAGATAGAGAAAGTACCCCTATTTCCTTGGAAATCCTTAGGCCTGCAAGCAGTGCTTCATATTCAGCTTGGTTGTTAGTGCTTTCGAAATTCAACCTCTAAACATATGTATGCTCCGTCTTCGTCGGGCTAATCAACACAAAACCCGCGCCGGACCCACTTTTGTTGGATGCCCCATCTGTATAGAGCGTCTATTCACTTTCCTTGTCTGGGTTATATGGCTCGGCCGTCACCTGCTCCACCATTTTTCCATTGCTGTCAACCGGGATTTCGTTTATGAAATCTGGCAGAACTTGCCCATTTATAGCATTTCGTGGTTCGTACGTTATGTCGTACGTCCCCAGCTCAATTGCATATTTTGCCAATTTTCCCGATGATTCCACTTTACTTAGAATCTAATTAATGGGTTGGTCGGTGACGACCTTGATAGGATGGGCTTCAAAGTACCTCCTTAGCCTTCTAGACGTGTGCAACAATGATAAAGCCAATTTTTCCAATGGAGCATAGTTACATTATGCTTCATGCAGAGTCCTACGAACATAATTTACTGGGAGTTGTTTTCCCTTCCGGTCAACCAACAATACTGCACTGACCGCCTCCTTAGCATCGGCCAAATAGATACAGAGTGTTTCCTTCGGCCAGGGGGACGCTAGGGAAGGAAGGTTGATGATGAATTTCTTGAGCTCTTGGAAGGCTCTTTCTGCTTCCTCCATCCATCGATATTCGTCCTTTTTTTCCTTTGTGGTATTCTATATAGTTTCAAAGAAAGGTAAGGATTTTTCAGCCGTCTTAGCTAGAAATCGGTTTAGAGCCGCCAACTTCCCTGATAAGCTTTGCATTTCTCTCCAAGTCTAAGGTGACTCCATGTCGAAAACAGCCTTTGTCTTTGCTGGATTTTCCTGGATACCTTCGGATGTTATCATATACCCTAGAAACTTTCCTTCTTCAACGACAAACGAGCATTTCTTAGGGTTTAACTTCATGTTAATAATCCGGAGGTTGTCAAAGGTTTCCTCCACATCGGCCAGTAATGCTTTCTCTGTTGGACTTTTGATGACCATGTCATCAACATAAGCTTCCAGATTCCATCCAATCTGCGAGTGAAAAGTTGAATCTACCAACCGTTGGTATGTTGCTCCTGCGTTCTTCTGCCCGAATGGCATCTTGGTGTAACAGAACATTCCTTGGTCAATATAGAAAGCTGTCTTCTCCTCATCCTCCCTGGACATTTGTACCTGGTGGTACCCTTTGTAGGCGTCCAAAAAACACTTGTATTTGGATCCGATTACCGAATCAATTTTTAAATCGATATCGGGGGGAGGATAGTAATCTTTTGGACATGCAGAATTGACATTTTTGAAATCTGTGCACATCCTCCAGCTCCCATCCTCTTTCTTTACTAACACAGGATTTGATATCCATGTTGGGTACCGGACTGGTCGAACTATTCCTGCCTTCAACCATTCGTCCACTTCCTTGGTCACAACTTGGCTTTTCTCAACAAAAAAGGTTCTTCTTTTCTGGCTGACCGTCGTGATTGATGGGTTGGTATTCAAAGTGTGCTCTCTGATGCGCCGAGGTACGTCGGTCATGTCTGATGGCTCCCATGCAAAAACATCCAAACTTCTTTTGAGGAGGGATTTCAATCCCGCCAAACCTGATGTTGAGAGGTTTCGTCCAATGGTAACTAGCTGGTTCGGGTGAGCCAGATTCACAAGAACCTCTCCAGTCAATCCGACCTCCTTCTTATCATCCTCTTCCTGCTCGTCCTCCACCATCCTTCTTTTCTCTGATCTACACTCAAACACCAAGGCCGTCTGCGTTACCAAGGTAGCTATTCCTCTGGGAGTGGGGAACTTCATCATGGAATGAATTGTAGACGGGATTGCTTGTAATTTCTTTAATCCGCTTCTCCCCAATATGATGTTGTACGGAGAGGATGCGGATATTACTGTGAATTTCATGGTCGTCCTGTTGCACAAATAGTCACTACCAAAGCATACATCGAGCTCTATCTTTCCCAATGGTTTTACCTGTTCGCCTGAGAATCCTGACAAAGTTTTCTGTGTTTCTACCATTCTAGCTCTGATGGACGGATGAAAATTGTCGAAGTACAGTTTGTACATGATTTATACCGAAGCTCCTTCGTCCACATGAATCCGCCCTACAAGATACCCCTCAACTTCTGCTTCTATGATAATGGCCGCTTCGGACAAATCTCTTGCTGCTACCGGAGGAAAGGTTATGGGAACATTCATCCAATCCTCGTCTATAACCATCGTCTTCCTCTTTCGGTCTTTTCCCAGGAAACCAACCATATTGATTATATTTGCCTTCTGGGGTCCACTATTTTTGTGCTGGGCCTTTCCTCTTTATTTTACATCCTTGACCAGGTGGTTCAGTTTTCCTGACTCCAGATCCAGCTCCAGCTCCAGCTGCTTTTTCAATTGATAGCAATAATTGGTATAGTGACCCTTCTCCCCATGGTAGTCACAGTACCAATCCAAATTTTCCTTCCTGGGAGTACCAGGGAGTGGGGGAGGCTGAGACAATCGTAAATGATGCTCAGTAGCAAGTATTTCTTTGGGTGTGTTTACCAACGAATCTAGTGTTAGCCTATTTTTACCATCCCTAAATCCATTCTCACCATTCCTGTATGGCTCACACCTAGGTGGCACATAAAGGGTCTGATATTCTCTGGGACGGTGATAATGCTTCGCCCCCATTCTTCTTTTATCATCAACATGCGAGTTTTTGTGGTACCTGTCTTGTCTCGGATGTTAATGACCCATCATATCCTTGCGTGCAAATTCTCCTCTAGGGAGCTCCGTGCTTCGGAAGCTTCTTCCGAATGAATAAAGTCATCAAACCTTTGCAGCATTTCGTCAACAATTTTAGGAATGCTATCTGAGAATTTTTTGGCCAACTCCGGACAATGATGGCCACTCATGGAAGAAGAGATCCGTATTATTTCTGGGACGTCCGGAAAGTAATTTGCCTCGCTCACACACCTTTCTTTAAAATCTGGAAGGCTTTCGTTGGCTCTTCGATGAATTTTGAGGATTTCCGCTGGGTCCTTGGCGCATGTTCTCAGTATACTAAACCTGTTAAGGAATTTCCACTGGAGTTCATCCCAGTTTTCGATACTTCCGGGTGGTAGTTTGTCAAACCACCCCTGGCTTTCACATCCAAGGTTTGCTGGAACATACGGCACCACACGGGCATTGGCCATTCCTCGTGATTTCCTGCCCCTGTGAAGCGATTTATATGATCATCAGGGTCACTCGTCCCATCATACAACTTGAGGTTTTCCGGCATCTTGTGTTTTGGAGCCGAGAACTCTATGATTCTTTTTGTGAACGGGCATTTTATCACTTCTTTGAACGGCTTGCTCAAGTCATCTTCTGTCACCGCTTTCCCTTTATTGTTCCGTCTTTCTTCAACTTCTTCTTCTTCTTCTTCTTTGTCAATCATCTCGTCTTCAAAGTTCAATAACATGGGTTTGATCAAATCACGGTTGCCTTGCTGTTTCAGGAGTTCTTTGAGGGCCAATATGTGCCCCTCCACGATACTCCGAGGGTCCGGAGGATCTGTGGCGTTCCTGACAGAACTCTCCGGCCCATCCGTGCGATTAGTGGGCGTGCTAGGACTAGGACCCGTCATTCTAAACTCTTGGTAAATTGAAATTTGGGTCTCACGGATGGCGCCAAGTTTGTTGAGGTAAAATCATGCACCAGGTCTCCTTGGCCTAGAACTTGGGCCTAGCGAGCCTGAAACAAAGGTAGCATACGTTAGCCTCGCCTTGGGTTTTATCTCAAGACCAAGCTCCGGTGTGAGAATAAGTTTTGGTGTCTATATTGATTGTAAGTGAATGTGAAATAAATGCAAGTAATAAATGAGGAAGAGTTGCTAATGCCTGAGCATTGAATGAGGTTGGGTATTTATAATACCTTAACCACTGTACCTGACCATCATGGGGAAATGGCGAGCTGGTCTACTCCTAGGCTAGACTTCTAGGTTACTGTTTGCTTATGGGAACACACGCCCTGAAAACCCGGGGCGATGACACATGCTTGGTTATTTCCATTAACCGTTGGTCCATGGCCATTACCTAGGTGATAGAGTGTTTTGATCTTTCCCGAGGCATTTATTATAATATTGTTGCTTTACACATGGCCCGTGTCGAGTGGAGTTGCCGGATGCCTCATGAGTGGGTATCGTCCGGTATATTTCGTCCGGACACATACATGAACACACATATTTTATAAAATATGGTTGTTAAGAAATGTCTTAAACGTTCACGTACTTTTTAGATTCATATATTTGTTGGGATGGTATGCTCGTAAAGCGACGATACAAATACTTTCTAGCGGTATACTTTGTTTTCCTGACCATTTTGGCCGTGACCAACGATTTGATAGAAAACAAGGCAAGTGTGTAAGAAATGTAAATACAATCAACAATGGACAAGCAACAGATTAATAATTAGTAGATAGATCTAATAAATAATGTGGGATATCGAATAACACATGTAAAGTGCTTAACTAGTAAATATAGAACAAATAAATAATGCAAGAGATCGGATAACACATGTAAAGAGATACGGTAGCACTTTGCCATTGGAAAAGCACTAAATGCCCCCATGAAAAAAACACAAATAGAGGGCCTTGTATATAAAGCGACACTAGCTAAATGACCCGTCAGATGTACGGATTTTTCAAAAAGAGGTAAAGGGTAGATAAAGTCTTGTATATTATGTTTCATATATATTCAGTCTAAATATCAAAATGTCACGTATATTCAAAATACAAGTTTTGAATGCATGATTTACAATGTAGTTAATGCATATTTTGGGTAAATATGATATTATAGTGTTTAAGTTGAGTAAATATGAAATTGACTCTTATGTAATTATCTGTTAAGAAACAAACACACGAGTATAAGTAGTTAGAAAGTTCATCAGCATATGTGTAATCAAACAAATAGTTAAATAACCAGGGTGTGACAAATATAACGGTGAGAGCATGGTGTGACAAATACAAATCCACTTGACAAGAGAACATAAAATTATTTTCTTTTATTGGATGCCATATTCTTTTCTTTTTTTTGCCTATGTTGGTGGAAACGAATCAATTAGTCCATGATGAAGTTCGAAGCTACTATCAATATCATTGTTATCGATTTTGTAAACAAAAGAGTAAATTACAAAGATGGTCCTTGTGGTTTGGGTTGACTTTCAGGTTTGGTCCTTTGACTTTTTTTTTGCATTCCCGGTCCCTAACTCTGAAACTATTAACAAGGATGGTCCCTTGACCAAACGTCCGTCAAGTTTGACTGTTAAAGCCCCTCATGTGACTTGCACATGAGTGTAAAATAGTCTTTTTCACATCGCGTCTCTTTCATCTCTTTCACAGGGACCATATGTAACCACTCCATATCCACCCTCATCTCTTTCACATCACATCACTCACTCCATATCCTCATCTCTTTATATCCTCTCCATCATTAGATCAGCTATGGTTATTTGAAACCCTAGCCGCCACCCTTAATTTATCCGAAACCCTAGCCGCCACCAACTTTATGGCGAGATTTTGGAACGATTTTCATGGTCCCGTCTTCTTCTTTGATTTTCCGGCGAACCAATTTATTTACTGGGTTTGTGGCGTTAGTGTCGGATATATCTGAATCACCTACAGTTACCGTGACTTTTTTGCTCCACGCTAGTTCTATTGGTGGTTATGAGATTAAGAAGATATACGATAGAAGGTCTTCACAATTAAGCAATGAGAATGGTAGCAAAAGGTCAGGGATTGAAGATGAAGTCAACGATTTGTACTCAAGAATTTTGGTCAGCATGAAGATTTGTGATTCAATCTTAAAATGAATTGAAAATGTAAGAGACGAAGAACTTCTGCCACAGCTCATCGAGTTGCTACGTGGGCAAGAATCTTTCTGTACAATACACTTAATATCAAATCATTTTCAAACTTGAAAATTGTTTGACTTTTAAATTCAACGTGTTTTATGGTTAATGTTGCAGGCTAACAAAAACATGGAAAGTGATGTCGGAATAGGGTTTTGCTCAAATTGTTGTTACTTAGCTTTGGTGCAAGATTTTGTGAAATCTTTGAGGTTGGTTTTGTTAGGAAAAAATGTTTGTAACAAGGTTTTGGACATGTAATAGATTGTCTGCAGAATGTTCATTGCTGCAACTGATACTCGTGGATGCTGCTACTAAATTGAGGCTTAGATTTAAAAAGTTGTCTATTGTTAAATTTTACGTTTTATATTTTTGGATTTCTTCAATACCCCTTAAAATGGCTGTTTGTGTACACGAAGCACCAAAAGTTACCAACCTAAAACTAAGTACAAAATAATAGAAACATGAATAATCTATGTGCATCTCGTATATCACAAATTAGAGGTTTTATAAATATGTGGCTAGATATGTATAGTTTCCCATTGTATTAAAAAAGATCGAAAGGACTCCCATGGCAAATATCACACGACCCTACACTATGATGGATTAATTATTTGTGAATTTGGAACGTCGAGGCACAAAGACTATCCTATAAAACTTTATACATCTTGGTGCTCACTATTTGGTACAGAGCACCTGAGCTTCTTTTGAGGTGAAACGTTATACTGCTTGTGTTGACATGTAGTTTGTTGGTTGCATAATGGGCAAGTTACTATCAAAGAAACCACTTTTTGATTGGAAGCAAGGAACTTGAACATCTTGACATATTTTTTCGAGATCTTGCATGCCCAATAACTCGATATGGCCTGAGCATTCTACGCTGCCGGGGTCAAGGCCAAGTTTGTTAAGCAGCCTTAAAATACTTTAAGAAAATGTTTCATGTAGCTACTTTTATAGGTCCACCTACACTAACCGAGTTGGAATGAGACTTGTTGAGCAGACTTCTAATTCGGCGAAGAGGATAACTGCAGAAAAAAGCTCTCAATCATGGATGGTTCCGAGAGGCTCTTATTCCTGTTGGAACATGTTAGGAATTGTAAATAAATATTACTGCACTTGCTTGATCATTTTTGGTGCAAACTTTGGTTCATGACCTTTGTAACATGACCACAGTTAGATATATAGAATCGCCATTTTAAAATTTAATTGCCCTTTAATGACACATGTGTTGTAACACCCCAAGCCAAAGCAACTGGCTAACCAAATAAACTTAAAATCAACATGAAACCAAGCTGCACAATTAAACTTAACAATCAAGAATGTGGTTGAGCACATCCAAAAGAAGTTACTATCTTACGCACATATGTGAAATGATGATTATTGATGATACAATCGTTCAAATGTATCTCATTACCCATTTAACCCACTACAATGCACTCATACAAGCAAGTATGTTTTATGCAATTTGATAAATTTACAAATTCTAGAAATCATTCATAAGCATTAGTCTAAAATATTTTGGAACTGAAGTTAAATAAATACATTCATTTTGAGTGTTAAAGTATGCTTATGATTAATTTTTAATGGTTACATTTAATTATGTTTTTGTTTTATTTTACCCGTTTGACTCTCTAAAACAATTTGGCCCGTTTCCTTCATATTTAACTCTTATACTCCAGTTTAACCTAAATTAACCCATTTGTATACAAATAGAATCACATCATCTAAGATGCCAACAATACATTTCAACATTTACAAACTAACCAAGAAAGTGTCATAAAAACCTATAAAACAAGTTGATTGTTGGATATGGAAGACTAATTTAGCTTGTAAAGTAGAGCACTATTTCCTGAATACACTTTCCATTTTGAAACGATTATGATTGAAAGTTAGGAAGATTGTTTGTCTAATCCCCATTCTGTCTAAATTTCCATAATCACATGAGCCTAACAGTTCTATTTTTAAGATCTGCTACTAAAGTTCACGAAGCACGATAGGAATCCTAACAACGTAAGCAACTTGTTGAAGCAAGTGAATAGTATAATGCATGTGAACCATTTACTGACACTAACATATAAAAATATCTAGAAATTATAGAAAAAATTTCCTGAACCATATACATCTAAAAGGCTAGGGAACTCACTGTAAGCATCCAGTTGGCGTTTTCTACTTCACGGGGTTTGACTTCAATTGATCAATTCTTGCAAAATAGACTCGTCGATGCACCACACTAATTGCACATTAAGATATGAGATTAACACCCTAATAAAAATACATGAAGGTTTATTAATGTGAGAACTAACCTTGTAAGTTGCATAATTTCTATGATGCGGCCACACATCCATGAGCCACAAACATCAACAAATGTACAGACCACCTAAATGAAACACACATACAAAATTCATTCAGACATTATCGAAAACATGTGGTGTGCCTTGATTACACGTTACCCTAACATGCGAGCAATAAGAAAAAATAATCGTTGTGGAATTTCTTAACATTGCAGATGATTCAAATCAATCATGATATAAAAATTAACTGAAAGAGTTACCTAATTGTTGAAGGGCTTGAATTCAATGTGGTCTTTTACATTTTATAAAATGCATGCAATAAAAAAATGCAATTAAAATCACGAAAGTAGAAACAAAGAAATAAGTGAACACATTTCTTTAAACTTCCTGGGAAAGCTTAATAGCGGCGATTTTCGGATGGTGATGATGATGAAGGATTTTTAAACCTATTTTTTGAGAACCTCTTTCGGTATGGCTTATTAAACCTATTTTTGAGAACCTCTTTCCGTATGGCTTCTTGAGAAAAGTTGCAACTTATGTAAGGATGATTCTATTTATTACATTTTTACAACTATAAGCCAATATATTGGTGATGCTTTGTTAAAAGATTGGTGATGCTTATACACCCTTGACGCCAATAAAAACAACTTGGATCCTGCATTTTCCACCTTATACACCCTTGACTATGCAAACAACCGCTTGCAAATTATTATATTGGTGATGCTTTGTTAAAAGATTAAACCATATGAATAAAAGATTCATATAAAAGCTTGGTTACAAAATTTATTAGAAAATTATACATCAACAACCTATTAAGTTTCATAAATACTTACCAATAACCTGATCACACTTTGACGTCTTGATCATATAATGTGAGTTGCATCGTATTATATTACCACCTGATAACATTTAGTTTATACTAACTAAACCGTTCATTTTAGCTCTTATCAATATTAAAAGTTAAATCTAAACGAAAAGTGCAGGATATAAGTTATTATATTACCAGTACCACTTAAAGGGCAACAATCCAAAAGAAAATCTGATAAGCTTAAATAATTTCAATTAGGCATTTTATCAAACACCTTATGCACATACACAGAACTTTTCGAATACACAATAAAAGATAAAGCCGCATACCTTTTGAGTTGGTTGAATTGATGATCCATAAAAGTTTTAACACCTAATATGTAAAACGAAAAAATAAAAAGAAGAAAACAATCCAGTGAAACATACCTCATGATTTGCAAGAAGAAACGAAAATTACACTTTGAGAGGGGTATTTATGGTCTTTTTCAACTGCTATATATTAGAAGATATAGATATAGATATGTATACAATCCTATGCCCTTCACGTAAAGTATGTGAAAAACAATGATATATACGCACTACTAAATCATATATAATGATCTTCTAAAATAAGTCATATAGAATGACAATGTTAATGTACTAAAATCATCCTCTCTTAAAAACAACTATCAAACAATAGTTTTCAATCAGAACAACAATCATTCAGCAGCTTTAAATCATGAGCATATTTATTCATTTAGTGCTAAATCATAATGTTTTATCAAACGGCCCCTTTGTATGTTTTCAGGGAAAGGGGGAATAAAAATTGTGTGTGACTTTTTCTATTTTCTATATCCTAATAATATTTAGGTTAGACAAAAGATGGGTTATAAGTTGTGTTGGATTGTCAAAAAATTATGGGCTTTTAACGGGTGATATCTGAAATGTTTTTTTATGGGTATAGTGAGTTTCTATATCCTAATATTTTGCATGTTTTTATAATTTTCATATTTTTTTTTTTTAATTTCTCATGTTTTTTCTTTAATTTCGTATTGTAAATTGTATTTTTATTTGATGAATGAAAATTTAGTTTTCTTTGAAAAATGAAAAAAAAAATGGTGACCCAAAAGCTGCGAAACAACACGCAAATGCTATCACAATTATGCATGACTACTCGACTAATGAATTTAATTTCAATTTCATACTGCAATTAAAAATAATTCTATCGAAAAAACACACTCACAAATTGATTGAAAATATTGCATGCTTTTTTAACACTACAAATACAGTTTGTCGAAAGCAAATTACTTGCCGCTAAAATCGTATAAATGAAAAACATGTGATCGCCACAAAATTAGTCATCGGGTACCCGCCGCCGCATTACGCGAGTACCCTGCTAGTATAACCTTAATAAATTAATTAATTATAGATTATTGTTCGCTCCACATTGCTTTTATCTTCTAGTCCCACCTTTAGTGGTTAAAACCCTTCTAGGTTGATGTAAAAACACCACCAAATTTCTCAAGATCGATGCTCAAAATGAAGCACTCTTCCCCCTTCCCCAAAAAACTCGAACCCCATTTAAAAAACCAACCCTCACTTATGACCGGGAATAAGAGAGCACCTCATCACTATCACAATTTTATATATATTTTCATTTATAGAAATCATTTTTCATTATAATAAACTTGTTAAAAACTTTATAAATTGAGATAGGCATTAAATGGACATTTGTTTGTAACGAGGTTTTAAGCCCGCGCGTTTCCGCGGTGTGTTTATATAGGTAAGTTAGGCAAAAAAAAAAAAAAAAAAAAAAAAAAAAAGGTCCGAAGTTACCATATTGTTATAGAGTGTTAGGGTCTAGTTAAGTTAATAGAAACCATGAAATTACCATGTTTTAGTAAATGTATCGATGTTCAACAATTAATAACCAACATAAAAACGACAGGATGGTAACATGACACGATAGTAATAGAAACTGTTGTATACCGTTGTGTTTAGTACAATTATGTTAACGTTGAGATGAATGATAATAGGTTTGATAGTATAAAGAAATTACACCAATGATAGGGTCAAAATTGGAAACACCAATGATAGCACCCAAGATACCAGCAATAAGTACACCACCAGTAGCAATGCTTTGCAAGAAGTTGTTTGCTGAAGGCGTTACATCAGAGGCAGTTTGAGAAAAATGTGGAACCACCATTGAAGCTATCAAAGCAGCTGCAGCCATGGGTGTCACTGCCTTCTCTTTTATTGAGGTTGTTGCTACTATCAACATGATTTTGCTGTCACGATAAAAAAAACAATAGCTAATGCAATTACAATTGGTACAACAAAAGAGAAACTGAAAGCTTCTGGAATTATTACAATATCTTTTGAAAATAAACCAATTGGAGCAGGCCCATTTTCAGTTCCATACATTTCCAAAACCAAAATCAAAAACAGATTTGGAAAGTGTACATAAGTTATTGCAAACACCTCAATCAAACATGTATGTTAACATTTTGAACAAAACCATATGTAAGTGTAGGTGGGGCTGCATCTTTTGAGTACTTTATCGATTTGACGTGAACTTTGACAAATTTAAATTAGACGACTGCTACTATATATACAGGTAAATACATTGTGTTACGAAAAACTTCTTATGCAATTTTTGCAACCACTTAAAATGGAAACATACTGCTATAATAACAAAGTTAGAAACTTACCAATATATAGTGTTGCTAAGATTTCGACATCGATTTTTGTTACTAATTTTCCGGAGGCCTTTTCTGCCAAAGACTTGTTCCATGCTTGTAAGCAATATGGCCATGTGGTTGATTCTTTCATTCCAACAAAACGGGCTAAGGATGGTAAGCGTTTTGGTTTTGTTCGTTTTATAAACGTTTTTAGCATTGATCGATTGGTTAACAACTTATGTACCATCTGGGTGGGAAAAATGAAACTTAATGCTAATGTCGCGCGGTTTAATAGAGAGAACGTGAAACAGAATAGTAAGGTTGAGAATGCGACAAAGACGTTCAAAAGTAACTTTAATGATGTTAATAAAGCGGATGGGAATATGGTTTCTGGTAAATCGTTCGTGAATGTGGTTAAGGGTAGAGGCACTTATGGGGATTCGGATTCTACCCCCTCGATTGTGCTTGATGATGAATGTTTGAATACGAAGGATCTCTCGTGCTCATTGATGGGTAGAGTTAAAGAGTTTGCGTCCCTTGCTAATCTTAAGAAGGTTTTAAGCAACGAAGGATTCGAAGGCCTAAAGATCAGCTACTTAGGTGAGTTATGGGTCCTTATTGAATTCGAAAGTTCTAAGGTTAAAGATAGTTTTAAGGAAAACGAAGGAGTGAACTCTTGGTTCTCGGATCTTAAGCTAGCAACCGAGGAGTTTACTCCGGAAGGGAGAATTGCATGGGTGGATGTTGAAGGAATTCCTTTTAAACTATGGTCAGAAAAAACTTTCAATCGAATTGCTTCGAAATGGGGAAGAATTTTACAGCTTGAAGATGAAAAGTACTACCATTCGAAAAGAATCTGTCTCCTAACTACTTCACATCAGAATATATTGGAAAAGTTCAAAGTTATTTTTCATGGTAAAATTTATTGGTTGCGAGCAATAGAAGTACCTGGGTGGAATCCGGAGTTTTCGGATGAGGAGGAAGAAGACGATGAGTCGGATGATAATAACCATGATGGGATTCATAGCGACCAGGAAGAAGTAGAGGATGTGGATGAGGTACCTGACACTGTTTTCGAGGAACCTGAAAGACAGAAAGATAACAATTCGGAAGACCCATTTGGTATTTATTCTTTATTAAATAAAGACAAGATTAATGAAGAAGAAAAGATTGAGGAAAAGGATCCCAGCTTGGAATTCCCCCCGGGATTCACACCAGAAGGGATATTAAAGGAGAAGAATCTAGAAGAGGGTCGGGAAAAGGTGGTTAATGGAGAGGATGAGGGAGATGATAACTCATTCGTGCACATGGATGGGGATAAAGAAAATTCAAACTCGGTTAACATGAAAGTCGATTCTATTGGTTCATGTCGTTTCAAGAAAACAAGTATTCCGCGGTCGGGAGGTTCCATTTTAAGCCTTATGGAGGAGGTTGTGAAGGTAGGTCAAACTATGGGTTACAATATGGAAGGGTGTGTGAATGATATCACACAGATGATCAAATCACAAGGAGAGTGTGGGGTTTTTAGATGAATTTTCTGTCTTTAAATGTTCAAGGCCTCGCCCAAAAGGCTAAAAAAGATTGGGTTAAGGAGTTGTGTATTAAAAATAAAGTTAACTTTGTGGGTCTTCAAGAAACTAAGATGGAATCTATTGATATTCAGGTTGTCCGATCGTGTTGGGGTAATTTATCGTTCGAGTATGAGCATAGTGATTCTGTTGGGAATTCGGGTGGTATCCTTTGCATATGGGATCCGAATTCATTCTGCAAGTCTAGTGTTATGAGATCGGATTATTTTGTTATTATTCGTGGGGTGTGGTTAAAATCAGGGATGGATTTAATGATTGTGGTGATTTATGCTCCTTAAGAGGCAAGTGAAAAACGTATGCTTTGGGATTATTTAACGCAGAATTCGGTTCAATGGAAGGGTGAAATAGTTATGATGGGAGATTTTAACGAAGTGAGATATAAAGAAGAAAGATTTGGATCGATGTTTAAATCTCATGATGCGGATATTTTTAATTCTTTTATTCGTAATGCGGGCTTGTCCGAGGTCCATCTTGGCGGTAGTACGTTTACTTGGTGTCACAAGTCTGCTACAAAGATGAGTAAGTTGGATAGATTTCTTGTGTCCGAGAACTTATTGCAATCGTGTCCAAATATGAATGCTATGGCTTTAGATCGTTATATATCGGATCATCGTCCAATTTTTTTACGAGAAGCTGTTTTGGATTACGGTCCAACTCCTTTTCGTTTTTTCAATTATTGGATCGATATTGATGGGTTCGATGAGATGGTTAGAGACGCTTGGTGTAATGCTCCCGGTAATAAGAACAATGCAATTCGCAATTTCATGTATAAATTAAAGTTCACAAAAGAGAAAATTCGAGGTTGGATTTCTAATTATAGAGAGAAATCAAGAGAAGAGATTTTTAATCTTAAAGAGAATCTCAGAATGTTGGATGAGGCTATCGACAAGGGCAATAGTTCGGTCCAGATGAGCCATATTCGGTTGGAGACTCTTAATAAGATTCAACAGGTTAACAATTCTAAGGCGTTGGAAACTGCTCAAAAGGCTAAAGTTAAATGGATTGTCGAGGGAGATGAGAACTCAAAATTCTTTCATGGTATGTTAAACAAGAAGCGTCACCAAATGAGTATTAGAGGTATTTTGGAAAATGGTATATGGATTGAGGATCCTGTGAAGGTAAAACAAGAATTTCTTGATCACTTTCGTATCAGATTTGATAGGCCGTCACCGAATCGAGCTAAGATTGATATTTGCTTTCCGAATGTGTTATCATCTGATCAATGTGAAGCTTTGGATCGAATGGTTACTAAAGAAGAAGTCAAAAAGGCCGTTTGGGATTGCGGATGTCATAAATCTCCTGGTCCAGATGGATTCTCGTTTAGATTTTTTCGTCACTTCTGGGCATCGATTGAAAAAGACCTTTTCGAGGCAGTCGACTGTTTCTTTAAGTATGGAGATATGCCGAATGGGTGTAATTCTAACTTTATTGCTTTGATTCCCAAAATAATTGATGCAAATAAGGTTAAAGATTTTCGTCCTATTAGTTTAATTGGGAGCTTATATAAGGTTATCGCTAAGATTCTGACGAATCGTCTTGTTCTTGTGATTGGAGATCTTGTTCATGAGGTCCAGTCGGCGTTTGTATCGGATCGTCAAATATTAGATGGGCCGTTTATTATTAACGAGGTTATTCAATGGTGTCGTAAAAAGAAAAAACAATCTCTTATTTTTAAAGTGGATTTTGAAAAAGCATACGACTCGGTTAGATGGGATTTCCTTGATGACATCTTAAATAAATTTGGATTCGGCAGTAAATGGAGAATGTGGATTCAAAGTTGTTTACGTTCTTCTAGAGGATCCATCCTTGTTAATGGGAGTACCACGGAGGAATTTCAATTCTATAAAGGGCTTAAACAAGGAGATCCGTTATCTCCTTTTTTATTTATCCTCATCATGGAGAGTTTGCATGTTTCCTTTCAACGCGTGGTGGATGGAGGCTTATATTCGGGTATCAACCTTAATTCTAAGGTATGTTTATCTCATTTATTTTATGCGGATGATGCAATTTTTGTTGGTAGATGGAGTGATCTCAATATTGATACTCTGGTGAAAGTATTGGATTGTTTTTATCGGGCTTCTGGTTTAAGAATCAATATGTGCAAGAGTAAGATTATGGGTATTAATGTGGAGGAGGGGAAGATTCAAAATGCGGCTTCTAAACTTGGTTGTCTTATCCTTAAGACTCCATTTACTTATCTTGGTACGAAGGTTGGTGCAAATATGTCGAGGAAGGAAGCTTGGAAAGAGGTGATAGATAAAGTGATGGCGCGTTTGTCTAAATGGAAGTTAAAAGCTCTTTCCATTGGAGGTAGGTTCACTCTTTTAAAATCCGTCCTTGGATCGATGCCGGTTTTTCATATGTCGATATTTAAAGCTCCTTCGTATGTTCTCAAAGCTCTTGAATCAATCCGTAGTCGATTTTTTAATGGTCAAGATAATAATACTCGTAAAGCTTCATGGGTGAAGTGGGAGAATGTTTTAACGTCTAAGGATAAAGGGGGTTTAGGGGTTTCAAGTCTATATGCGCTTAATAGAGGCCTCATGTTAAAATGGATTTGGCGTTTTTATTCTCAAAAGGCCTCGTTATGGACGAGAGTTATCAAAGCTATCCATGGTGACGATGGTAAGCTTGTTGGGGATACGATAATGGGGGTTCAAACTTGTTGGACGACGATTGTTAAGGAGGTCAAACGATTGAAAGATAAGGGTATAAATGTGGAGGATTTGATCCACGTAAAGCTGGGGAATGGCGATACTATGTTGTTTTGGGAAGATAAATGGTATTCAGGTGGTAGAATGAAAGATATGTTCCCGCGGTTATATGCGCTTGAGACGATTAAAAATGCGACTGTCCGAATGAAAATCATGGGTCCAAGTCTTCACGATTCTTTTAGAAGGAATATTAGAGGCGGAGCTGAAGAAGCTCAACTTATTTCTTTACTGGATATTATGCAGGAAACTCATTTGATGCCTAAGGAAGATAGATATCACTGGTCGCTTGAAAGTGACGGGGAGTTCACGGTCTCCTCTATCCGCAAGTTAATCGATGGTAAGCGCTTTCAGGAGGTAGGTAGTTATACCAGGTGGGTTAAATCCGTTCCAAATAAGGTGAACATCACGGCTTGGAAGATAAAAACTGACGCGTTGCCTTCGAGATTTAATCTCTCACGTCGAGGTGTGGACATGGATTCTATAATGTGTCCGGTGTGCAATGAAGGTGTGGAAACAACGAGGCATTTGTTTTTCCAATGCGATATGGCGAAACAACTCATGCGTAAGGTAACTTCTTGGTGGAATGTCGACTTCGAGAATGTGAGTTCTTATGAGGAATGGCGTACGTGGTTGGTGTCAATTCGGCTCCCAAACAAGTTGAAAGGTATGATGGAAGGTGTCTTCTATGGCTTATGGTGGTTAATTTGGAATTTCAGAAACAAGCTCTTGTTCGATAACAAGATTCCTAAGAAGGCGTTAATTCTTGATAATTTAGTTTCTTTGTCTTTTAATTGGTGTAAGTATAGATGTAAAGCGTCGCCTAAATAGGAAGATTGGCTTAAGAACCCTTACCTTATTTCCGTTTGATCTAGCTCCTTGCTAGTTTTATAAAATGCCGTTCCAAAAAAAAAATAGTGTTGCGCACGATACTATCCT
Organism: Artemisia tridentata subsp. tridentata; assembly: GCA_021014915.2. NCBI lineage: Eukaryota > Viridiplantae > Streptophyta > Magnoliopsida > Asterales > Asteraceae > Artemisia > Artemisia tridentata. The sequence continues at coordinate 189,367,249 of CP139501.1, forward strand.
TGATATCTCACTGTGGTTGTAGTCCTGAGTAGTTGTACCAAGTGTGAAATTTCCTGGACAATAAGCTAGTTGACTGCTCAATATTTTAAGCAACAGAACACTCGATGATAATTTTTATTTTTTATTTATTTTATTTTTTATTATTATTTTTTATTTTTTTTTCAACTGCCTGTATACAACAGCCATCAAGACATGCTTCAGTAACGGAGTTATTTGTTGCAATATCTATCAAACAGTAGTAATCAATCTAGGCGGAAGTAATCTTTAAATGAAAATTAGAAAAAGAAATTTGTGTTCAACAATAACGGGAAACGGTTTCCATTGTGCATAGTTAGTGGATCCGTAAAATGAAGGCATATGATTTTTATTATAATTTTTTTTATAAGTCCATTTTCCAAAAGCATGGTTCATTTTTCCGGAAAGGGTATGTATCTGATATATATAGCAGTTCCATTGCTGACACCTTATTTTTTTTGTTTTTGATTTAAGCAGCAGTAGTCATCCGTACATAGGCAAGTATTTAATATGTGTCTATCCTGTAGCTACACCGGGTCGTTCAAAGTAGGTATCGATAACGGGTGTTCAGACTATATTATGCATCTACAATTATTAAGTTGTGCATAATGAATCAACAGTAGGGAGTCTATTATTTCTGGCAACTTTTAAAGCCTCCAAGGCAATAATTTTGGATTCTTTTGGATGATAGTATGGATGAGTTGAAAGGAGTAATAGTACAATAGCTGTAACTATGTTCAATGCCTATAATGGATATAAAAAAGTTTGTTGTGCATGTTTGGCAGGTATGGTATATGCCAATTCTTTTTTTCAATAGGTGTATGATGCCAATAAGCCAAAGGAGATAAATGTATCTTGCTTCATGATATGCATGTGGCAAAAAAAAAAAAAAAAAAAAAAAACTACGTAAATTACTTTTTGAGTTTTGTTTCTCTATTTAAGGAAGGTATGGTGTATGTTTATTTTCGCAATTCATTTTCCAACTTGTCATAAAGAAGCAAGAAAAAACAATGTCTAGGCGTCCTAGGTACGATCAACTTAGAATTGAGGCTAATTCAAACAATTGGTCTGAAATGTTAGTTCTATATTGTCATCAATCTGGAATTATAGACATTCAAATGGCACAACAGATGAACGCGCTATGTGGTAGACTGTTTGGGGTAATGCGTGAAAGGGCGACTTTTATTCAGGAGCTAGACATTGTCAGGAATATTTATGCCCAGAAAACAGCTGAGTACCTAAGAGAGGTACAGGAAAAAGATGACCAAAAGGTCATGCAGATGTGCATAATGACAGCCGAGTTGGAGCTAAATGCTCGTGATAAGGAGATCTTTGTATTCGTTATGCGTTCTTAAATCAATGGTTATACGGCTAGAAATTACGTGAGCCTATCGGGGCACACACATATACATTTAGAGAGCGTTCATTAAATATAATTAATATGTTTAATGTATACTATTAATTATAATTAATATAATCCATGAAATATACATAACGGTCGTTAGTCTGTTAGTGTAACGGTTAACGGTTGTTAAGTCCAAAGTTAGCTTGTATTGTGCATAGTTATTTCACAAGGACCAAAAAGCAATATGGAGGCCCATGGAACCCATGGGGTGGCCGGCCATATGGGCTAGGGCAAGAGAGGGGTGGCTTTTTCCCTAAGCTACCCTATTAGTATAAAAGGAGGCCTCTAGGTCTTCATTTATTGACACCTCAAATCAAAGCATTCTTTGATCTTCTCTCTTGCCCTCTAAAAAACGTCCAGCACCCCTTGTAAGGGAGTTGGCTTTGTTTCTTCTCTACGACTAGCATTCGTGTTTAGTTCGTAAGCTCGTGGATTAAGCACTAGCATCCTAACGATCTCGTTAGACGTGTAGTGTGAGTTTTCGATAGAGATCAACTCACTATAGTTGATTAGGGTTTCATGGTGATACGAGATCCATTGAAGTGTTCTTGATCAAGGTCAAGACTTGGTGGCTATCTATTTTTCAATAGATTCAAGGTTAGTATTTATTATGTGTTTTAATTATGTGTTTTAATTCATAACATTAAATTTAGATCCATCCGCTAAGTACTCGTGGTATTGATGGTTTAATCAATATGAATTCCCTACACTTTGTTTAGAAGCTTAAGGGTCTGATGGATTTCTGACTGTGTGGCTAGAAGTGGAGGGAATTGTTGTTGGTTATGTTGTGTCATTCATGTTGGTGTCTGTATTTGCAGTTATGTATTTGTATTTAATTTTATTATAGGTCTTGTTGTAATGTTTGGCTGGAGCCTATGTGACTGGATTGTAAGATGGTATAAAAGTTATTGCTTATGTTAAGTTAAATTGTGTAACTGACCTTTTTTGCTTCCTTAGATGTGGTAGTTCATCTTCAAACAATTTTCTCGTAGCTGATCTTGATTTGTTTTTTTTTTTTTTTTTTTTTTTTTTTTTTTTTTTTTTTTTTTTTAAGGTAAAAAAAAGATCTCGTAGAAGATCTTGATCTGTTGTGTTCATCTGTCTTTTTGTTTGCGTCTTGTTGATTTGTTAGTGTGAGGATTGTTGTTGGTATTCCTATTTTTTAAAAACAAAGTAGTTAATATTTGCATTTGCATATGTTATCTTTAAATAAGAGAAATTGTTAACTCAAATGTTGGTACCTGGGTTTGCTTCTATTATTTTGATTGTTCCTTGATCTCTATTGGTGTTGTTGAAAACTTGGTGTAGAATAAAGTTAACTGTTCTGTCTGTTTGATTGAAATGGATTTGAAAAGTATTCTTTTGACCTTCAATTGCAAAGATCTTATGTGGTATTTCTTGCGGATCTATTGCTTTGTGCATTGAAAATATCGGTGAACGTTAGTACCCGATCAAAGCATTTGTTGCAAGGGTAAAGAAAGTGGTTGGAGCGACTGTAGATGGGTTTGTGATAAAGCCTTTGAAATTATACTTGCATAGCATGAACCAAGTTAAAGCATTATTTAGAAAAGGGCATAATACTTGACAGATAGAGCATCTCTAAGGGTAGTAATATGATACCTTGGCGCACCCATAAGGATTCACTGTCTTCAGTTGAAAGTCCTCAACACATGTAATTTTCGTAGGTTGCCCATAGATGGTTGCAGAAAATGAGGAAACCAACTGCTCACCAAAATTCAAATGTAAGTATGGGGAAACGGGGTATCCAAAGGTTCATGCAACAACTTTCTTTTATTGTCGAATTTATTCGTAAGGGCTCAAAATTAACTGAAATGATACTTAATATGGACATGCTTACTACAATCTCTTTGGGAGTCCATGTTTGTTTTGAAAGGGTAATAGATCGTGTGAAAAGTTATCGTTTATAAGCTCAAATAGGACCCGCATAAACTTTTATTCCCAACTTTTAATCCCAACAACTGATGTTCCGTGTTTGTTATAGCAATTTTTTTCTTGCATATTGGCAGTTGCAGTTTCACAAAAGGTCCTGATCAATAATAGCGTGCAATTCTCAAAGATAGATGGGTAACAAAAGAGGATGGTGCTGTTAGGAATACGTTTTATTAACATTACAAGTCTTGATCATGTAATTTAGTATGTTGCACGTTAAGGACTTTAAGTTAGCATTAAGGATTCGGTCCATTAGAAGTCCATGGGTCGGCCTTCTTATCATTTTTCTTCTAGAAACATTCATGTAAGAGTTGCCCTAATCTTCGCCTATAAATAGAAGGTTAGGGAGCTCATTTTAGCTGTTGGTTATTCATTTCTTGTACCGAAGCTCTGTCAAAGTCTCATGTGTCAAAGTCTCATGTGAATGATAATCATCCGACTCTTCTTCTCTTAATCTCTTCTCTATTCATCTCTAATCTCTCGTATATCATTTACTTATTATTATTTACATTTCATAGCTTAATTAGTAGTAGTAGTCGTGGTTTATTAGCGTGATTACGTGTGTGTGTTTGAGTTAAAGAGGACCTACAAGTGGTATCAATCGCCAAAAAGGTAGTTAGGATCGTGTTTTGAGTAGTTTTAATCGTCATCTTGGATTGGTTTTAGCTTAAGTTCGATTTGTATTGTTCAATAGTTCGATCGATTTACTCTTTTGTTGGTAGTTTTATCCCATGAAAACTCAAAAATCTCATCAAATCTTTATTTCGTACGTTATCAATCTTAAATTTCTTCATATTTTGTGGTTACTAATCGTTAGAAACCATAACTAAAACCTTGTCTCCGATACCAATTGATGGAACGTGTTTTGGTTGAAATATTATGAATCGGGAGGTCTTGGAAGATGAAAGAACATCATCTTCATGGTAAAGGTTTAGAGAGAGAAAGTGTAGAGAGATAAAGATGGATACTATGTGTTTTATTGATAATAGAAAATTGAAAGGATAACATACAAGCTCACCCTCCTAGTGAAGTCTAGGAGGGTATATAAAGGGCCAAACACATGACTTTACAATAATGACACTTCTAGTCCATGTGTTTGAGGCATCAATAATATAGATAATGTAATCCCAAATACGATGTCACATTTTCATGTGAGAAGCATACCCAACAGGTGCGAAGAAGTAATCTGCACCAAATCACTTGTCACAACATTCTCTTTAGTTTCCCATCTTTGGTGAAATTCACACGACCGATGATCAGACCCTTTTGTGGTACTGAACCTGTGAACATGCATAAAACAATTTGAGATTCTATAAAAATGAACACCAATTAGATAACGAAAAGGAAGCGCAGGTATAGTATTATCATCTGCATTGGTATTTTTTTTCGTTGTTGAACACTAATCACCACACACCTCATTTCCAGCCTAGCATACATGTGTGCTTTTCTCTTATCGAGTATGTATAACGGTTAGATTTGTCAATTGCGGGGAAAAAAACCATAGGCAAACCTTGGTGTGCAAAATTGTAACTGGAGAGAACAGGGTATTATTAAGCATGATATAAAACTGGTAAATGAAAGGCAGACATACAAAGTATATATATGGCAGCTGACCAACAGCCGATCTTGATCTGAGTTGAAGCATAATGTACCAAGCTAGGTAAGTGTGAAAACTTGGGGGTGACAAAAATATTGACAAAGTATCAAAGATGGATGCACCGACCATGCGAATTTAGTAATAGCTGCGCTCACTCTCGGTACATCCATCATTGATACGCTGTGTACTTTTTATATTTAACTTGTCTCCTACTATGCAGTGAGGTTGTTGAATATAAAAAACCTATTGGCAGTAAAAAAAATCTAAGCAAAGTCGTGTACCGCAGTTGATTAAGCCTGTGAGTTTAAGATACCATAAGCATGCATATATAAATGCAGCAGCTTCATATTGAAGTATCACATAAAAAAACTTGAATAATACTTATCTTTTCTGTGTTCTAGTTATGTAGCAACATGGCAAATGAGCTAAAAGATAGCGAAACAAAAAATTTAGAGCTCCAAAGAGAGTAAGTAGTAAGAGAGGATCCATGATGGGTCAACGATAATGCATGCTGATAATATACATAATAAGGCTCAGGTCAGCGATTATAGAAGTGGTACCCAAAACCGGCATTGGCTGCAACCGTCTGGTTGTTATGCCAAAACACAGGTTATGGTAATCTATACTTAACAAAATAGGATATTGTAACAGCTTTCATCATTGCCTGTGATATTCATCATGCATTACATGCAACAGTCACAAGTAAATTGAAGGACGACCATTTACCAAATTAAAAGGGTCTCATCTGTAAGATTTTAAAAGTTCAGATTCCTAAGAACCCAACATAGAAGCAGTCACAAACCCAGGGGGTGGTGCAGTTGTAGATAGGGTAGTACTTATTAGGCTCAGATTTTTTAACCAAATAGGTTGAAAAAGATGTACGACCGGCCATGGCTGCAAAGAAACATGGTTGCATAACGATGCCATCCGGTCCTTGCTCGGCCAAGTAACATTAACAATTTTTGACCGCCCACTTCATTAGTCTCAGAAAGTAGGTGTTAATCATCACAGCCCTACCCTAGCTGAACCAACAAATGCTATTTTGTAGGAAAATAAATGTTGGTAAAACTGGTAACCACTTACAACAAATAAGTCTGGTAAGGATCGAAAAAAGAGGATATGCCTTCTATGGTTGGAGGTGTAGTCACCTGACCTACCAAGACGTGAAGCATCTCAACTTAGATCCCCTTACCAAATGACTTATCACAACATTCTCTTTTGTTTGACATCTATCTTTGTTCAAATGCGCACGACTGATGATGAGAGGCTTTTATAGAAGTTAACCTAAGTATGATATAAAACTTGTAAACGCAAGGTAGACACAGAAAGTATATATATGAAAACTGACCAGAAGTCAATGCAGGTTTGACTTGAAGCATAATGGTATCTTCTAGTTCATAATAGTTGAGATCACCACATAGGCATCTATAATAACTTTCCTCTTCAAATACTCCTCTAACCATGTGGCATCCCATTGCTGGCACATCAACTTGGGAATCGGGTCCTACTCCGAAAGATAGTGGCAGTTCCTCTAACCAAATGTCGTGTCATTTCTTTGAGGCCCATTCACCATTTTCTGGAGTAGGACTCGATTCCCAAGTTGATGCGCCACCAGTTGAACGAACATCCATCCCATCAGTATTGAGATCTAAACCATTTTCAAATACAGTTCTAGAACCGGGGTTGAGGTCTCATAAACTCGAATGTGGTTGTAAACATGTATCTGAAGCCGGTTTTTCTGATATTCATCGTGCAGTACATAGATAGCTGGCGGGAAAAAGGAATGTTTTGGTCAGAGGAATAGTGTAAGCAGCAATCATAAAAAAAGAAAAAAGAACAACGGGCATTCACACAGGTCGAGCTAGGGTATCTGTTGTTTGGCTCTGATTTTTAGAGGAAACAGAGTCAAAAAGATATAAAGTTGACAATTGAGGTAAACAAACACGGTTGCATAATTATGCCATCCAGTGTTTGGGCCGCCAATTTACGGATCCAATGTTTGACAACCCTCGTGACCTGTCTTAGACATACTGTTCATCATAACTCGAAGGATTTATTTTCCTTTGAGATCCGAAATGTTAACCTCCGTTACGTAAATCCGACGGAAATTCAGGTTTTTCCGAGGCAACCATATAGGTTTTGTGCCAATAACAGTTGGCTGTGACGGGGTGCACAGTTGTATGCTTATGCCTCAAAAGGTGAGTATTCGTAATGCATAATGATAATATAGATAATAAGGCTCAGATCAGCAATTATGAAAGCGGTACCCAAAACCACCGTTGGCTGCAACCAAATGATCGGTATGCCAAGATATAGGCCATGGCAAGCTACACGTACCAAAAAAAGGAAATAGTAACAGCTGTCATCATTGCCTGCGATATTTATCAGGCATTACATAGATACCCAACTACAGAACGGATTCTTTTGTTGAGAACAACAACACCAGTTATTAGGCTCAGATTTTTAAAACAAACAGGGTACAAAAGCTCTAGACCCCGCCATGGCTGCAAAGAAACACGGTTGCATAATCATGCCATCCGGTGTTTGCCCCGCCAAGTAACGGCTCCAATCTTTGACAACCTGTAGGATCGAGTACTTCTAGCTTGATAGAGCTTGGTTAAACGAGAATCTCTAAGAGTAAGACTTACGTTTATGCGGAAACTAAACAACCAGAATGTAAAGAAGAAAATAATAAAAGACAATGATCCTCTATGGATCAGACTATGAACTAAGAAATTGTGTTATTGAATATTGTAATGTCGTACATAACTCATAAACGAGATGTTTCTTTTATACTGATAAGAAACCCTAACCCTAACCCGTCATTCAAGAAAACGTGTGAAGAGATAAACATGATCTCTTCTAAAAATAAATCTAACAAACTTTCTAAACATACGGGATAACAATTAACAATTACTTAAACCCGCAGTAATAACTACTATCAGTAGAAACGAAAATAAACTATCGGCAGGAACCAACTGCAGCAGCAACAGATAACTATCAGTAGGAACCAGCTTCACTATCGGCAGTAACGAGAAATCCTTATTTCTCAGAGATCCTAAAAATCCTCTCCTAATCTTGAAGTTGACTAGGTTAACTTGCAAGATTCCCAGTTGATAGAGCTTTTAACTTCTCAGGCTTGAGGATTGCGATTGAAAAGCAGCAATAGTAAGGAACCAGCAGTAACACTTGGAACTTCCAGCAGCAACTTCGATAGTTCAGCAGCAATAGAAAATCATCTTCAAAAGAATAAGCTGGTCACCATGTCATTCATTTGAGCTTGACTGCTACTATGACAATATGTACATCAAATCACTTAAGTTTCATACTGTTCTCATCACATCCAGGTGTGTTAACTCCTGTGAGAGGTGAATCATTGAAAATTAAGGGATTTGATGTCTCTTTACCAATAGCCATCACTACTGGAGTAGCCAATGTTTAGGTGTGTTAGACCATGGTACATTGATAACCATATGATTTTTAGCAAATCAGCAACTATAAACGGATTTGACTTGTCTTTACCTGTAGCCGTTTGCGCAGGACTAGCCAATTCTTGGTTTCAACTGAACCTTGGTGAATTGAATACCAAATATGGATACCAATTGTCTTTACCACAAACCATACCTTTGTGGACTAGCCAATTCTTTAGATCCCATAAGGGTTACATCCATGGCGAATTGAAGACCATTTCAACTCTCAGGAATGAACCATGGGTGAGTTGAAGTACCTTATAGCTTTGAGCAAGCTATTGCAGCTATCAACAGATTTGACATTCACACCAGAGCTGTACCCTCAAGGTGAGCCAACTCTTTCTTGTCTATGAGACATGGTGAGTTGAATACCATTTGCTGTGAAAGTGTAAACACCAACACTGTACCTGCAAGGTTGAAACTCAAAACCAACTTATTAGCACACAAAATATACAATTTTTTTTTGAACGAAGAAAAGAGAAAAATAAAGAGAAGAACAACTTATACAACAGAAAGCCTCCCCTTAGGCCAGAAAGCCTCCCCTTAGGCTTTGTCCTCTCCTCAAACTCAGAATCTAAGGATTAACCATCCCAATATGAACCACCAAATAGTTAAACCTTGGTCCATCAAAAGCCTTGGTCAGCAGATCAGCCACATTATCATCAGTATGAATTTTAAGCACCTGAATAAGATGCTTCTCATAAGCATCTCTTATGAAATGGTGTCTTATTTCAATATGCTTTGTCCTTTGAAGATAGACAGGATTTTTAACAATGCACATAGTACTTTGATTATCAATGAAGATCTTAGTGTTCATGAAGTTGAACCCATAATTTAACAGCTGATTTTGCATCCAAAGAACCTGTCCACAGCAACTAGCAGCAGCAACATACTCTACCTCAGTAGAAGATGTAGCCACTATAGTCTGCTTCCTACACTACCAAGAAACCAACCTTCTACCCAGAAATTGACAACCCCAGTAGTTGACTTTCTATCAAAGTTAGCACCAGCATAATCACTGTCACTATAAGCTTCCAACACAAAAGGAGAATCTTTTGGGTACCAAAGTCCCAACTTAGGTTGTCCTTTCAAATACTTGAAGATTCTCTTAACTGCATTTAAGTTAGAAGTCAAGGGTGTAACCTGATGTCTAGAACATGCACTGACAACAAACATGATATCAAGTCTAGAAGCTGTCAAATACATGAGTGATCCAATCATGGACCTGTATAGATGAACATTAACAGCAGCATCAGGTTCATTATTGGATTTAGGCTTTGGAGGTTCAAAAGGGGTTGTTGCAGTTTTCACATTTTCCATATCAAACTTCTTAAGTATGTCATAAACATACTTCTCTTGGCAGATAAAGATCCCATCAGGTTTCTGCTTAACCTGAAGACCCAAGAAGAAATTCATTTCACCCATAGCACTCATCTCAAATTCACTCTTCATCAAATCTTCAAATTCCCTGCACCAGGCTTCATTAGTGGAATCAAAGATGATATCATCTACATAAACTTGTACCAGAATGATATCTTTGATGTTTTTCCTGATAAAAAGTGTTTTATCTATGGCCCCTCTTCTGTAACCATGTTTTAGCAAAAAGGCAGATAGCCTTGCATACCAAGCCCTTGGTGCTTGATGAAGACCATAGAGTGCTTTTACCACTTTGTAAACCAAATCAGGATTCTGAGGATCCATGAATCCCTTTGGTTGAGTAACATAAACCTCTTCTTCAATCCTTCCATACAAAAATGCACTCTTCACATCCATCTGATATACTACAAACCCCATGAATGAGGCAAAAGCTAAGAACAGTCTGATAGCTTCAACTTTTGCCACTGGAGCAAACACTTCATCATAATCAATCCCCTCTTCTTGTCTATGTCCTTGAGCCACCAACCTAGCTTTATTTCGAACCACAATTCCCCTAGCATCCCTTTTTATTCTTGAGAATCCATTTAGTTCCAATAGCATGCTTTCCTGCAGGCAAAGGTACCAACATCCATACTTTCTGATTTTGGAACTGCTGCATTTCCTCCTGCATAGCCTCAACCCAATCAGGATTTTCAAGAGCTTGAGCTATACTACTTGGTTCAATTTGAGATAAGAAACAAGCATAGAGGCAATGTAGGTAATCAGTATGATTGTTTCTGATGAAGCGAAAAGTATACCGCTTTTAAGGGGTCATTTAAGCCCTAAATCGTATTTATTTGATCAAATATCGCCCTAAATCGTTCCTTTTGTCATTTTAGGTACTTTTGAGGAGAAATCTGGAAACGGAAGCATTTTGGACGTTTTTGGAGCATAAAAGTGAAGAAAACGACAAAGTCTCAAAATTGTGCTGGAAATTACCTTTGACGGCGTCAGGATTTGTTCTGGACGGCGTCATGGCTTGGGAAAAGTGGTGGATGTGAAAATTACTCATGATAAGCCAGAGAAATTTGCATGGAATTCTGACGGCGTCACGCTTTAATGTGATCAAGGTCGTCACGGCTTAATTTAAAGAGGGACGGCGTCACCCCTAAGTCTGACGGCGTCAAGCCTTGATAAGCCAGAACGGATTTTGGAGAGCTAAAGAGGGATGGCGTCAAGAAGGCCATCCGGGAACCCTAAAAGCGGCGAGGTGATGGCGTCACACTCCATAACGTGACGCCGTCAGATCTGAAAGTCTATATATAGTTTTCAATTTTTTGTCATTGGTGTGGAACTTATTGGGGAACTTTGTGTGTGAAAACCCTAAGACGATTTTAGTAGCTTTTTCAAGGCTTTTTGCCTTGAGATCTTCCATGTTACATTGAAGATAAGTTATCAATTAATCATTCAATATGTCTATGTGTTGTTTGATTCTATCTTGTTCTTGTCTTTTGTTTAACATGCTAGGCTAGATTTATCTTGTGTTTGCTTAGATCTAATGAAACCTAGCTATTGATTATTGGTTATTAGTGTGTTATTAGTTGTATTGGATGATTGTTTATCTATGTTAGGCTTAAGAAAACTGGCTAACTTCCTATTCGGTAACTTGCTTAAACGTCTTAAGAAACATGAACCAATGCGTACTAAAGGTTTTTATGGTTTATTTAATGCACAAGCGAATTCTAGTGATCCCATGTTAGGAGCTTCCTAGCCGGCTCGACATAGGAGTGAAGTAGGAGCTTGTAGAGTTGGGGAAGTACGTACTCCACCCCACGATTGGTATTAAGGAATACACCCGTCATCCACGCAATTAATACACACTAATCAACCGGTAAAAGATAGTTAGGGAGTAAGGAAATCTAAGTAAACACATTTCTCTCCACATAAGTTTTACCACCTTTTCATTTTTTGTTATTTTATTTTATTTGCATTCGTAGTAACTTGGGTTACTTGACTAGCAACTAATTCCGCCCACTCTTTCAAACCCGATATTTTACTTGCTTTCATAAAATTATAAAAACATAAAAAGAATCTTCTCTCACCCTTAGACCTATTAGAGTAGTTTTTCATACCTAACGAACACTGTTCCCTGTGGAGAACGATCAATCCCCCGTACTTACCACTACACTATACTACATCGGTCAGGTACACTGCCTGGTGGGGTTGTAAGCCTCTTGAGATCCCTCGAGAGGTAAAACCTGTTGTAAGGTTGCAAAACCACGCATCAAGTTTTTGGCGCCGCTGCCGGGGAATAGTTATTGTTTAGGTTGAATTTTTATTTTATAGGTCTACTCCCTAGATTCCTTTCTAGTGAGATTTTTATTTTATCTTTCTAGGTTTTCTTTAGTCTATCTTTTTTCTTCGTTTCTGTGTTCGTAACCATTACCATCCGACATCATGGAAGGTGGTAATATCCTTGATCCCAACAACCCACCACCACAACCACCACCACCTCCTAGATCCCGTACTTTAGGAGAGTACTCCCGTCCTAGCCACCATGGCTATCGAAACACCATTGAGCTCACTCAAGCAGCCAATGTCACTCCCTTGCGATCTGACACCATCCGGTTGGTGCAAAGCGGATGCGCATTCCATGGACTTCGTTCCGAAGATCCTAACCAACATCTCAAGGACTTTCTCAAAATCGTTGATTCTATAGACCTTGATGTTGCCACTCGAGAGATGACCCGACTGCGTCTCTTCCAATTATCTTTGCGGGACCAAGCTAGTCAATGGCTAGAGCGTCAACCCGCAGGATCCATCAACTCTTGGGATGATCTCACCACTCGTTTCCTTGCTCAGTTTTTCCCACCAGGAAGAACTACCAAGCTAAGGAATGATATCTTGATGTTCCAACAACGTCAAGGCGAAACCCTCTACGAGGCATGGACTCGATTCAAGGACTTACTCCAAAAAGTCCCTCACCATGGCTTAGAACTTTGGCTCCAAGTCCAAATCTTCTATGACCATATCAATCTCTCCACGAGGCAAACCATCGACCAAGCGGCTGGTGGTAAGCTACATGATCTAAGTGCAGAACAATCATGGGCTCTCTAGAGGATCTTGCTCTTTATGACAACGAAAGTTGGAGTGATCCCCGTGATTTGAATAAAACGGTCAAGGCAATATCTTTGCCTTCGAACAATTCAAGCACTTCCGACCGTAGGATCATAGAACTTGAAGACCAAGTCAAGTTTCTTATGAAATCCTACGAGGCTCCTAAACCTTCAAGCCAAGTGAACAAAATCACTTCTTCATGTGAATTATGTAGTGGTCCCCACGACACTCATGATTGCATGGAACTCTCCAAACAAGCTTTTGCGGACTACGCATCCTCGCGTACCGACGGAGCGGGAGACAAGTGGTACACTTTCAAACCCAAGCCAAACCCTTACGGTGATACATACAACCCCTCATGGAAAAATCACCCGAACCTTAGGTGGAAGCAAAACCAAAACACACAACAAACCAATTCTTCCAACCCACCTAATCGTTTTCAATCAAGCGGTTCCAACTCGAACCGTACTTTCAACAACAATCCTTCCAGAAATGGTAGTACCAATAACTTTGAAGGATTGATGTCTCAATTTATGGCATCTCAAGAAGCTCGGATAGCTAGATTCGAATCCGAATTCAATCAACAACAAACGGAGATGACCAATAAAATTGACAACTTGTTGAAAGCCCTCAATAACCAAGTGCTATCACCTCCACATAAGGACGCTAGGAACACAAATAGCGGACCCCAAGTAAAAGACCCCTCTTCATCCAAACACGTCCACTTCGTCAACATTGTCACTATCAAACCAATTGATAGGAATGAGGATAATAGTGAACCTGAAGAGGAGGTTATGAAAGTCGAGGTTGACAAAGAAGTTAGGAAGAGTGAGATTGAGGAAGTAGATGATGATGAGGACTACTTCAATAGGCTACCCACTAAGCAAGAGCGCGCATATCATACGGACTTATTCGATGACCCCGAAACACCATACTTCCTAGGTAGACCAATCATAGAAATAGGCGACCCTTCTAATCTCAACATTCCATGCAACATCGGACATTTGCATGTGTGGAAAGCCTACATCGACCTTAGATCACCCATAAACATCATGACTAGAGCCCACTACAACTTGATAATGAAAAATCAACTTGGGTATAGGATGTTCCCTGACAAGGGTTGGATGAGTAACTTCACGGGAAGAGTTAAGGGATTACCGGTTTATGTAGGAAACTTCACCTATGTCACCGACTTTGTAATTGTAGAAGACATCCGCCCAATAGTCGATACATCCTTAACTCAAGTGGTTTTTGGAAAACCATTTGTTGAGGTCTCTAGAATGACTTATGAACCTTCCTTAGGGATAGTTAGATTCAAGGATGAGACCGATGACGTAAACTACCAAATGCCATATAAGATAGAACAATTCCAACACTTGTCAAATGTTGAGAAGGAGCTTAAGCAAGCGGTCTACTATAGGAATGATGAGGATAGAAATAAAGGAGTAGACTATGTTATGGGAAGGATATCCGGTTTCTACAAGGATTGTTTGAAATTAGGACCGGAGTATAAAACCGGAAATGAGAATGGCCTAGGAACCATGACAAATGATGGAGTCACGTAATGTACGTGACTTTGAGTCTAGCTACAAGACTCGTTAATAAAGAAAAGCGCTTCTTGGGAGGCAACCCAAGTTTTATTTGCTTTGTGTGTTTATTTATTTGTTTGTTTGATTTTATTTGTTTCCATATGTGTGTTTAAGTTTTATTATTATTGATTCATGTTAAAAACTAATTTGTGAAAATGCTTTATCTTGTTTTTAACTTCGTCTTAACTACATATAAAGGTATTTTGCAAAAGTTAAGTGTAAGGGAAATCTAAATCGGTTTATTAGAACACAAATAAACATGAATCGTAATAGTAATAAATGAACATACATATTAGTGTTTGTTTGAGTCAAATGCTTGTATCGAGTCATAATGATGTTTTGCAGGATTTCCAGGAAGTAAGGTATAGGTTTTTCCAAAATTTTTCCGGAAACATAACATGAGAATTCTGTCAGATTATTTCTGACGGCGTCAGGATCTACAACCTGACGGCGTCAGGTGTTAATTTTCTGAAATTTTTGAAAGTTTTGTTTTCATAAAAAGTTTTTATTAAATCTCTAACTTATAATCTCCAGGAATCTGCAAAATTATCATTCCACAAGCATTATATCCTTATATATAGATTTATACCGCTGATGTTATGCAGGTTTTCATGTTTGTTTTCTCAGGTTTAACAGGTTATTTTGGACAAGGAGATGTATGTGGAATCAAGCTTTTGGCGATGCATTAGTCATGGAGCTTCAACATTCTCTTGGAAGAAGATTTAACCATGTTACCTCTTTATCCACCGAGCGAATCAGGGGAGTATTTGATTTCATTCTTTTACTTTATGCTTTTACATCTTGTTATTTAAACATTGGGGACAATGTTCATCTTAAGTGTAAGGGGGGGGGGGGGTAAAAGTACGATACTTTAGAGAATGCAATTGCACTTGATTTTTGTTTGTTTAATGGTAGATGTGTAATAAAACTGAGAGAAATACCTGTTAGGGCAATTTTAGTGCCAAATTTAAAATTTTTTACAACATTTAGGAGTGAAACTTTGATCTTAATGAGCGTCTCATGGATAGGAATTATATGACTAGCAAAAAAACCGTACCACTAAAAAAATTTTCCACCCCCAAATATGTGAGGTTCGCCCCTAGAATTGATAGGAAAAGCATTTATGCTATGATGTGTGTACCGGTAGCACTTAGATTCTAGAACTTGCGTTAGGACCATTCCGAGGCCACAAGTGAGACTACATTCGTGTAGTTAGATTTACTACATGATAAGAGGCATTAGGATTAACCCATTGTTTTACACCTGTGTTTTTGTTATAATTACATTGGCTACATTGGTCAAGTAATTCTCCCACACCCTTTGCGTTGTACTCATTTTTAGTACACGATACCCCTAGTACACCCCTCAGAGCCTATCTTTTCGTTTCGACCTTTAAGCATTTTACTTAAAGGAAGAATTTGTTACACCCCACTTAAATGTACACCCAAATCGCCTTAGCCTACCTTGTATGCACTCATCTTTAGTGCATTATTGTGACAACATTTGTTTAAACCCAAGTTAATTATCTAATTGATTACATGGTTGCTAAGTCGAGTCATATCCTTGTACATATTGTTTTGGGACGATTGGGACTCATGGGTAAAGTACTAGTGTAATGGAGTAATGGGGAAGAACATCATTTATTACCCCCATATGTGCTAAATATTTTAAAAGTACTCCAAGTGTTTTGATTATCTTAATTCGAGTCATTAGAATAGTAATTTGTAAAGTTATGTAAAAGTTCAAGTGTAAGGGGAATGCAACGCCCCTATGATGTATTATTTTGGATGGTAGGGCAAAAGTGTATGCAAAAAAAAAAAAAAAAAAAAAAAAAAAATCAAGAAAAATACAAAAAAATGAGAAAAAGAAAAGTAGAAAAAACATACGGACTACCATCCCGTTTCATTTTATGTTTATTTTATGTTTTTGTTATTTTTTTTTTAGCTTAAGATTGAGTCGAGTCTTGGCTTAGCAACATTGTATAGTACATGTAATTGATCAAGATCTTTAACTCGCCACCAGTAAAATATCCCTTATCCAACAAAACCGTGTTTATCATATCCCTACACCTAACGTTATAACCCATTTAAAAGCCCTCTTTGATAGTTTATCTTAGGTGCTTAAGCCTAGTGGAGGAGGTTTTCGATCCTTTCCCAAGCCTATGGTAATATATTTGCTATGACAGGTAGTGAGAGATATTATCCGTTTTCATTTATGAGATTTATTTTGATGACACTTGAGAGATGTGAGTATCTAAACACTACTTGTGAGGTGCTAGTTTGTAATCTCCGTGCTTATTATGATTAAAGTGGAACGACTATTTGTTGCAATTACTTTTATGTTAGCATTAAATGACCCCTAACTTGTATTTTGATTAGAATAAAAGCACATTTGCTTGAGGACAAGCAAATCTCAAGTGTAAGGGTATTTGATGAAGCGAAAAGTGTACCGCTTTTAAGGGGTCATTTAAGCCCTAAATCGTATTTATTTGATCAAATATCGCCCTAAATCGTTCCTTTTGTCATTTTAGGTACTTTTGAGGAGAAATCTGGAAAAGGAAGCATTTTGGACGTTTTTGGAGCATAAAAGTGAAGAAAACGACAAAGTCTCAAAATTGTGCTGGAAATTACCTTTGACGGCGTCAGGATTTGTTCTGGACGGCGTCATGGCTTGGCAAAAGTGGTGGATGTGAAAATTACTCATGATAAGCCAGAGAAATTTGCATGGAATTCTGACGGCGTCACGCTTTAATGTGATCAAGGTCGTCACGGCTTAATTTAAAGAGGGACGGCGTCACCCCTAAGTCTGACGGCGTCAAGCCTTGATAAGCCAGAACGGATTTTGGAGAGCTAAAGAGGGACGGCGTCAAGAAGGCCATCCGGGAACCCTAAAAGCGGCGAGGTGACGGCGTCACACTCCATAACGTGACGCCGTCAGATCTGAAAGTCTATATATAGTTTTGCAATTTTTTGTCATTGGTGTGGAACTTATTGGGGAACTTTGTGTGTGAAAACCCTAAGACGATTTTAGCAGCTTTTTCAAGGCTTTTTGCCTTGAGATCTTCCATGTTACATTGAAGATAAGTTATCAATTAATCATTCAATATGTCTATGTGTTGTTTGATTCTATCTTGTTCTTGTCTTTTGTTTAACATGCTAGGCTAGATTTATCTTGTGTTTGCTTAGATCTAATGAAACCTAGCTATTGATTATTGGTTATTAGTGTGTTATTAGTTGTATTGGATGATTGTTTATCTATGTTAGGCTTAAGAACACTGGCTAACTTCCTATTCGGTAACTTGCTTGAACGTCTTAAGAAACATGAACCAATGCGTACTAAAGGTTTTTATGGTTGTATTTAATGCACAAGCGAATTCTAGTGATCCCAGGATCAGACTTGTCCTTTGGTCGAGTTTGCTTCACTTCCCGCGACAGCTAAAAAGGGGCATTCTAGTGATCCCATGTTAGGAGCTTCCTAGCCGGCTCGACATAGGAGTGAAGTAGGAGCTTGTAGAGTTGGGGAAGTACGTACGCCACCCCACGATTGGTATTAAGGAATACACCCGTCATCCACGCAATTAATACACACTAATCAACCGGTAAAAGATAGTTAGGGAGTAAGGAAATCTAAGTAAACACATTTCTCTCCACATAAGTTTTACCACCTTTTCATTTTCTGTTATTTTATTTTATTTGCATTCGTAGTAACTTGGGTTAGTTGACTAGCAACTAATTCCGCCCACTCTTTCAAACCCGAGATTTTACTTGCTTTCATAAAATTATAAAAACATAAAAAGAATCTTCTCTCACCCTTAGACCTATTAGAGTTGTTTTTCATACCTAACGAACACTATTCCCTGTGGAGAACGATCAATCCCCCGTACTTACCACTACACTATACTACATCGGTCAGGTACACTGCCTGGTGGGGTTGTAAGCCTCTTGAGATCCCTCGAGAGGTAAAACCTGTTGTAAGGTTGCAAAACCACGCATCAGTTTCTTAACTGATCCTGGATATAACTGAGAAAAGCAGATTCTCCAAAATTGGGTTGATGTATTTTGCTTCATGTCTGAACAGGGGAATTTAGATCTGCAAGGATCAAGGGCTGAGGATGAACTGTATTGATCCTCTTGGTAACAATAGGATTGACGTCAATTGAGGATGCCTGATTAGTAATTGAGGGGTTGAAGTCATCATCATATGAGGAAGAAGTGAAAATGCCTGTTCTGGATTGATGATGAGGATCTTCCAGCTTATCTCTTGAAGAGACTGAATTTCCAAGATCAGAAGGGATTGGAAACCTTTCAGGGGAGTTATCAATACCCAGAGAGTCAACAGGTGGAGAAGACACAGGAACACCAGTAGGAATGGAAACATCAGCAGAATCATTAGAAGGATCAGCTGGAACAGATCCACTACCAGCAGAAATGGTAGCACTACCAGCAGAATTGGTAGCAGCAGGAATAGGAATACCACCAGCAGAATTCAGTTGCCTTCTAACTTCAGCTTCAGCATTTCTCAGAATCTCCTCTGTCTCTTTAGAAAACCCAGAACCAAACATTTTAGCAGCTTTCTTGGCATTATACTCTTGTCTTTGAAGCCTAGCAAGATCTTCTGCAAAACTAGAATCACCTCCAGCCATATCAGAAGAATCTTTGAGCTTTGAACCTGAAATGTTGTTAGAGGGAAAAGAAGGAACAACTATAGGTCGTTCATCACTCTCTGCATCAAAATCATCATCTAAGGTACCTGCATTGTTAGTTTGAGAAACATGTGTACCAACAGATTGATTTGCTTTGAATCTATTATAACCTAAGGTGTCTGTCAGATAATCTAGGTCAAAGTACCATTCTGGACCTGCACCCTGCAAATTAGGTTTATCCTCAAGATATCTTAAGTTGAGAGTCTCTTCTATTCTCTTAGAAGACAGATTATAAACCCTATAGGCTTTACTATGAGCAGAATACCCAACAATAAACCCTTCATCAGCCTTCCCATCAAACTTGCCTAGGTAATCACTAGTGTTCAATATAGTGACATGACATCCAAAAGGTTTAAGGTAACTAATGTTTGGAACCTTCCCAGACAAAAGTTCATAAGGGGTTTTATTATGAGGACGAGTAATAGATACCCTATTCAACACATAACAAGCAGTGCAGACTGCTTCAGTCCAAAACATAGTGGGCATCTTAGATTCAGCTAACATAGACCTAGCTGCTTCTATTAGGGTCCTATTTTTCCTCTCTGCAACCCCATTTTGTTGTGGGGTTCTGGCATTACTATAGTCCCTTTTTATCCCCTTACTTCCACAGAGTTCTATTAGATTAGAATTCTTAAACTCTGTTCCATTATCACACCTTATAGACTTAACCTTTTTACTTAGCTGATTTTCCATTAAGGTAATAAAGTCCCTAATAACTGGATAAGTTTCATCTTTAGTACCCAAAAAGAAAGTCCAAGAAAACCTGCTAAAATCATCTGTAATCACCAGGCAGTAGTACTTGTGGTCAATACTTCTGATAGAAGTAGGACCAAAGAGATCCATATGAAGAAGCTGCAGAGGCTCAATGATGGTGCTCACAGCTGTGATTGCCTTGTATGAAGCTTTGTGTTGCTTTCCTTTGTTGCATGCAACACAATGGTGTTCATTAGAGAAGATCTTGAGAGGGAGCCCATGGACCAAACCATTCTTAGCCAGCTTGTTAATGGTCTTTATTTTCACATGAGCCATTCTTCTGTGCCATTTAATAGATTCATCCACAGAAGCTTTTGCCACCAGACAAGCAAGTGAACCCTCAGGCTGAACATCACTAAGATTGAAACTGTAAAGGTTGTAAGTCCTTGGAACTTTAAGTTCAACCTGACTTTCATCAGGCAACTTGAAGTCCTTGGACAGCTCAAAGCAATCAGTCTCAGTGAAGAGAACACTGTTCTTGTTGATACATAATCTGGCGCGGACTGATTCAACGACTCTCCCTGGGCCATTAGTCGTCTTCTCGAGCCCTGAGTAGACCTGTATAACAAAGAAAACCCGTTAGGAGTGGACCCGAGGCCGTAGCCCCGGGATCCACCTCCGACGGTCAAGTTAGTATCGGTGCGGTATAACCATTAAGAGTTAGGGTTATGATAACCTGTTGTGTATATTGTTGTATGATCCTCCATCCATGTGTTTATAGGGCATGGAATTAGGGTTTAGGCGTAGAGTGGGCCGCTATTTGCCGGGCCTGGCCCATTTATCGTGGGTCAGTCCAGACCATACGTCTACAAGCCCCCCAAGTTTAGTATGACATAGTGCGTGGCTATGTTATGCTAGACTTAAGTTCCTGTTCATGGCCGCGTAGGCCCAACCAACTATGACGGCGTGACCATAACGCGCAACCCAAATGCGACAGTGCGCACTGGGTCTGTGGTGCAGTGCGTGATGACCATGTTGGCGCGTCCTTGTTGGCGCGAATTTGTAGGCGCGTCCTTGTAGGCGCGACCTTAATTGTGAGAGTTTCACAATAGTGAAGGTGGATTCCGTATGCTGCATCCTGGGTAAGGGCGTACCTTTTGTACCAGTAGCGGTGCAGCATGGTGCGACAGAAGACGTGCTTCTATGGCAGAGGTGCGCGCTGTGCGCGACAAAGATGTGCGCTGTGCGCAGACAAGGTGCGAACATTACATCCGTTTTTAAATTCGTCTTTGCTTCCAAATACACATGCGTGACGCGTACGAACACAGTGTATACCCTGGTAGCCCCCCAAGTTTGATGGTGCTACTCATGTAGGAGCATTAAACTTAGTTATCCAAATCCTGAAAAATACTTAATGCAAATATTAGAAGTATATGCCGCGAATCGCAACATATAAAAGATAATGAAATAAAAAATTAGCGCATAGCATATATATAGCACGTAGCATGTAAAATTAACACATAAGAGAAGTAGTAGTGCGAATTACACCTAGCGTGAGGTTTTACAAACTACATAAAAGAAGTAGCACGTAGCTAATCTACGAACGCAGTACGCTCATGATCGTTTTCTTTTTTATTATAATAAAAACAATGGCGCGGATGGATGTACCATGACCGTGACTAATAGTTTCAATTGCACGCACAGACGCAGATGGATGTATCGTGACCGCATAGACTCTAACGTTTGTGGATGATCGCAGATGACCACGGCTTTTGTCCAGTGCGCTCATGGCGATTGACTAGCATCGTGGTGCCTGTACATGACAGTGCGCTCATGGCGCCAGTCTGCGAAGATCTCTATACACAAGGCCTAACGCGGGTAGATTTATCGTGACTGCGCTGTTCGCGGCTAAAAGATATAGTAGGTCCGATCGTGCGGACTTAGTGCGTTATAGATAAAATCGTGTTTACCAAGTTAAAAGATTTACATAAAATCTTTACCGATTTAAAAGATAACATATCTTACCGATTTAAAAGACATGCACAAAAAATATTGGGATATCTTTTTAAATTTTAGACATTACCAATTTAACCAATCGTAGGCCTATGTGTGCGCACAATAAAATATTGTTCGCACAGTAAATAGAAGATATTGACTTGTACGCATATTAATTCGTATTAAACAAAGTGATATAGAAAAAGTGACTTGTGCGCACAGTAATGGATATTATTATTCGAACAGTACAAGAGTTAATGCTATAAGCATCATGCATGTGGCACATGTACTGTAGGTAAAAGATTAAAATACCGGACTTGAATTCGATGGTTGCTTTCCGGTGATGTGAGATCACGAAACTTGTCGTGTCCCACGGATGGCGCCAATCTGTTGATACATAATCTGGCGCGGACTGATTCAACGACTCTCCCTGGGCCGTTAGTCGTCTTCTCGAGCCCTGAGTAGACCTGTATAACAAAGAAAACCCGTTAGGAGTGGACCCGAGGCCGTAGCCCCGGGATCCACCTCCGACGGTTAAGTTAGTATCGGTGCGGTATAACCATTAAGAGTTAAGGTTATGATAACCTGTTGTGTATATTGTTGTATGATCCTCCATCCATGTATTTATAGGGCATGGATTAGGGTTTAGGCGTAGAGTGGGCCGCTATTTGCCGGGCCTGGCCCATTTGTCGTGGGTCAGTCCAGACCATACGTCTACAGTTCTTCTTGTCACAAATTTGTGAGACAGAGAACAAGTTGAAGTTTTGGAGTTCCTTCACATAAAGTACATCTTCAAAGTCCAGCTTAGTAGTTTTGATAGTTCCCTTCCCAGAAATTATGCCATCTCCTCCTCCAAATGTTACAGTTCCTCCATTTAAGGGCACAAAGTCATGAAATCTCTATAAATTTCCTGTCATACTCCTGGAACATCCACTGTCAATAATGCCAACATCTTTACTTCTAAAAGGAAAATCCTGATACAAAGAATATATTTACAACATTAGATACAAGAGAGACCCAAGCCATTGCTGACTTGAGCCTGCCTAGTGGATCAATAAGAATTAAACCCTGGAGATTGATGAGATCCACCATTGATCTTGGACCCCATTTTCATATATTGGTTATTGTTTCTCCAAGAACAACCTGCTGAGGACTTAACAGCAGTTTTCCATCTTGCCCCTCCCATGTGCATGGTGTCAAAATAAACAGGTCTCATATCATTTTGAAAGTAAGTGCTAGTAGGTCTGCTGAAAGGTCTAGCAGTATTGCTTCTCCAACCAGCAGGATTGATCCTACCGGCTGGAACTGGATTACCAGCAGCAACAGGCTTATCAGCAGGAATGGACTTGCCTGCAGCAACAGGCTTACCAGCAGAAACTGGCTTGCCAGCAGCAACCGAAGTTCTCCCAGAGTTTATTCTTGCTGCTTGTGGAATATAAGGGGGAATATCACTGACATTTTTCCATACAGACCTATTTTGACAAGCATATATACCCATCTATTTTTCATAATAGTCACAATCTTTAATAAGATGATCATAACTACGACACACAAAGCAAGATTTCTTTCTAGGGGACTTTTTCTTAACATTATTTTTCTCATTGCAACCAGAATAATTCAAACCAATACATGAAACAAAATTATCCTTAACAAAATTAAAATCACAACCATAATTGTTTGAAACAGAACCACAACTAGAAACATTATTGTTTTTAACATTATCAAAAGAAATATCTTTAAATGCAGCTGTCTTTGAATGAGATTCATCAGTAGCTATTTCTGAGGAGAGATCTTCTGATTTTATTGAAGCTGACTTGTCACTTGATCCACATGTGGCATAGTCATTAGTCTTGATTTTTGAAGATTTGTCACTGTAAGAACAAGAGACAAATTCATTAGAGTTACAATCAAGATCAGGCAAGTTCTTTGCCTTTTTGCCATAAATCATTTGTGAATCATCAGAGTCAACATATGGGTCTGCAGGTTTAAATGTTCCAGTTATGGGTGGAGGAACAACATTCATTCCACCCTCCTTTACATACTTTACAGGTTTTCTATAATCTACAGGTTCAGGGTCAAAAACACTATACTCATTAGGGTCATAAAATTGATTTGGCCCTATCAGATCACCATACCCTAAACCACTTTTAGTTTTTGTAGACATAGAACTATCAATTAACTTGTGAAGGTTTTTGGATGACTCTTTCCATTTATCAAATCTAGCCAAGGAATTATCTAGCTTAGACTGTAAATCCTGTTTTTCTAACACCACCTTAGCTTTTTCTCTTTCAGAATGTTTAAACTCATTAGTGGCGTTTTTTAAATCTCTTTCCAAAACCTTTATTTTTACTTCATATGCTAACTGTTGATTTTGATACCAGACCTTTTGTTGTTCTAATGTTTTAACAACATTTTTATGAGCCTTAAGTTGTATAAAGTTATCCTTATATTCACTTTCTTTATCATCAAATTCCTGTTTCAATTTAGCATATATAGGTTCACAACCAAATGGGCAGTTTTGTACCTGAGATGAATGACCCATCATACCAAATTGACCAGCCACTTGTTTCTTCTCACCATATCCAGCTATCATCCCATAGATCTTCTCTGCTCCACTTGCAACAGTTTTCTCATGATGTTCCCAGTCCACCATCGAATCCACAGATACCAAGGCCTTGGGGTCCTCTGATTCCAACTCTTGAATTTTGAAGGCAGAATACCTGGCTTTATCATCCACCTTCTTATCTGTACATTCCCTGGCAAAATGTCCTGGTTGAGAACATTTGTAACACCTCACCTTCCTTCTGTCAAATCTGGCAGGCTCCTGTCCATCAAAGTTGACCCTTCTTCCTGCCTTCTTTTCAAACCTATCCATTTTCAATGACAGCATAGCCACCTGCCATCTAATGTCCATCTCTTCCAGATCCAATTGGTCCACCTGATTAAAATCTTCATAAACAATCTGCTGCTGTGGTGTACTCTCAGCAACAAATGAATGAAGCACCTCCTCTAGAATATTATCAGATCTGGTCTGAGCTTTTGGTGTGGCAGGTGAGTAGGAAATTGATGAAGATGATGGTGTCGGACTGTTTCCATATGATGCTTTATTAGCACCAGAGGTACTAACAAAAGCAGTATGGGTTGGAGTTTGAGGTGAATAGGTGGAATACCCTTTGATATCAATTTCAAGGGTTTTCAGCTTGTTGTATAGATCATCAAAACTCATATAGTCCAGTCCACCTTTGGCTTTAAGTGTTATGGAAACCTGAGACCAGGATGGAGGCAAGGCCCTCAGAAACTTGGTGTTGCAGTCTTCATCGTCCGGCCTAGCTTTCAACTGGTTGAGTTGGCTAAGGATCTTGTGAAACCTATTCATACCCTTTGTGAATCCCCTCAGCCTCAGAGATCTTAAATTCCTGGAACTCTTGCTTGAGCATAGACTTTCTCATTTTCTGGATTCATCAGTCCCTCCAAATCTGGCTTTTACAGCATGCCAGATCTTTCTAGCATCATCCAGGTGATGGAAATCACTCATATGATCCTCTGGAATAGGTTGAAGCAAAAGGGTTCTTGCCTTGGTTTCCCTTTGCACAGCAAGATGTTCTTCTGCTGTAACAGGTGGCTCTATATAGATATTGCCATCATTATCCCTTCCAGTATTCTTCTTGCTGTTTCCCTTAAGAATCACATTCCAAAGATTGTAATCACTGTTCGTGATCCAATATTCCATTCTCATGGCCCAGACTTCATACTTATCTTTCTTTAGGTATGGGAATTTAGCATTGTTGTTAGACATAGTGGTGACAATTTGTGTTTAGACTTGTGAGGTTTCAGGTTTGGGTTGATTTTCTTCCTGGTTAATGACATTGTTTTGAGGGGTTTCGCCTTCCATTGAGAGAGGGTTAAGAGATTTGAAAGAGA
The DNA here is from genome assembly GCA_021014915.2 of Artemisia tridentata subsp. tridentata. Taxonomy (NCBI): domain Eukaryota; kingdom Viridiplantae; phylum Streptophyta; class Magnoliopsida; order Asterales; family Asteraceae; genus Artemisia; species Artemisia tridentata. The sequence goes on from CP139501.1 coordinate 189,393,059, forward strand.
ACTTTTTCTTCTTTATCAGAGATCCTCACCAGGCTCTGATACCACTTGTAGGATCGAGTACTTCTAGCTTGATAGAGCTTGGTTAAACGAGAATCTCTAAGAGTAAGACTTGCGTTTATGCGGAAACTAAACAACAAGAATGTAAAGAAGAAAATAATAAAAGACAATGATCCTCTATGGATCAGACTATGAACTAAGAAATTGTGTTATTGAATATTGTAATGTCGTACATAACTCATAGACGAGATGTTTCTTTTATACTGATAAGAAACCCTAAACCTAACCCATCATTCAAGAAAACGTGTGAAGAGATAAACATGATCTCTTCTAAAAATAAATCTAACAATCTTTCTAAACATACGGGATAACAATTAACAATTACTTAAACCCGCAGTAATAACTACTATCAGCAGAAACAAAAATAAACTATCGGCAGGAACCAACTGCAGCAGCAACAGATAACTATCAGCAAGAACCAGCTTCACTATCGGCAGTAACGAGAAATCCTTATTTCTCAGAGATCCTAACACAACCTACTTCATTTTTCTCAGAAAAGAGGTGTAAATCATCATAGGCCTACCCTAGCTTAAGCAACAAAATCCGTTCTGTAGGAAAATACATGTGAACAAAGCTGATAATCAACTACAACAAATCAGCTTGAAAAGGATCGAAAAAAGAGGGTATGTCCACCGTGGTTGCAGGTCCAGTCACCTGCCCCGCCAAGATGTGGACCTTATTTAGTCCCATTCAAATCGAAACAGTGCAAGCCCGGCACCAGAGCCTACCGGACATCAAAGTTTTGCCGATCCGAATACATGTTTTTCGTTTCAGCTACAGTTGCCCATTGGGGATGAACAGTAGAAGCAAGCCTTTTTTTTCCCTTTTTTTTATGCTTCAATGACTACTCTCATGCCATATGTTAAAGATACAGTATCTCCATTAGTTATAACCACAACTTTTGATCTAACCAACAAATGTAGCCATCACCATCTTCCGGAGTAGGAGCCGATAATATTCAAATATAACCCGTCTTCAAATACAGGTCTAGAACCATTTTTGAAATCTCCTGAGCTCGATTGCGGTTGTAAACCTGTATTTCAAGACGATTTCTCTACAATATTCATCATGCATTACATACATACCCGTTTAAAAAAAGGATTGTTTTGCCAACAACAACAACAAAAGCAAGATTCATAACTAAATCGAGAAACGACCATTTACCAAATCAAAAAGATGTCATCTCTAAGAGTTTAAAAGTTCGGATTCGTAAGAACCAAATGCAAAAGCTGCCAGAAACTTATGACTTGCAACAGTGCGACATAGGGGAGCAGCTATTAAGCTCGAATTCTTAAACCAAATACAGTGAAAAAGATCTAGACCTTGCCATGGCTGCAAAGAAAGAAGGTTGCATAATCATGCCATTCGGTCCTTGCCCTGCCAAGTTATAGATCCAATCTTTGATGACCCACTTCATTTGTGTCAGAAAATAGTTGTTAATCATCATAGCCCTAGCTGCAAAGAAAGGCTGCACCTGGCAAAGGTTGAATCGTAGAAACTTGAATTGCCATCAGGTGCTAGTCCTGGGCTAACACGGTTCGTATCTAAAACTGAAACGATGGTTTTGAGTGAGGATGAACAGGGCACTATGCTAAGCTACAACTTATGGCAAACTACACTTACCCAAATACGAAGTAGTAAAAACTTTTATTATTGGCTGTGGTGTTCAGCATGCATTATATAGGTACCCAATTTAAGAAATAATTGTTTTGTTGACAACAACAGTAGACACAACACTCATAAGTAAATCGAGTTTTAAAAGTACGGGTTCAACAGCTGCATATGTAGCAGTTTTTAGGCTCAGATTTTTAACCAAATAGAGTGAAAATGTTGTAGACTCCAGCATTGTAACACCCCCTAAATTATGATATAACAGCGGAAGACTAATCGGGGTATTATGGGGAGGATCGAATTCATAATCATAGAAAATGGCTCAAAAGAGGCTTTTTGAAAGTTATTGCCATTCAAATAATATTTGAGATACAAAAATGAAATATCAGAGTTGTGAAATCCCATAAAAGGGTTTAGTAGTTTGAACCGAATGACATAATTTATTTTACACCATAAGAACCATCAGCTTGTGCCTATTCCGTGTCTTGTCTGCTCCGTTAATTACCTGAGATAAACATGCTTAAAAGTGTCAACACAAAGGTGGGTGAGTTTATAGAGTTTATAAGTAAACAGTTGATTTCAATAATTTTGGGTGTGAGGTGATAATTGAAATAAATACCAATATTGATGAAATAAGTAGTGAGTTTCGTTGGGTAAAAACCATAAGTAATTTGCATGTAAATCAGTTGAATCCAAGTTTCAAGTTTAAGTTATACGCCCGAAATGTAATAATGGTAGTATCGTATCATGACTACGGTACTTTTGTAATTCTGTATATTGCCCTAAGTCTTATGACACACAAACATTAACAATGTACCGCACAAATGGCATGCAACACACCAAGTTAATGGAGTGAGTTATGGCCCTCTATAGGAGATCTGTCGTCTTCCTATTTTGAATTCTCAAATAAAGTGCATTTGGTTGTGTTGGGAATTTTGGAAGTTCCTGCTGACCAATTGTAGAATCTAAGATCTAACTCTTCTAGGATTATAGAGACAATGATTGTTGCACAGCGGAATAAGAACAAGAACACAATCAAAGTTTCTTAACAAGGTTTTTCTAATAACAAGAACAATGATCCTCTATGGATCTCTATTATTTTTCTCTAAAATTTTTTCCTGGAGTTGTGTTTTTCTCTACAGAAGCGTACATATTACTAAAGCCTACAATTCCTTTTATACACAAGGAACCCTAATAAAATAATAAATAAAAATATCAATGCATATCACTACAAACTAATAATAAAGATACGGATTCACTATATCCGTAGAAACAATTCTTTAGCAGGAACACTATGTCAGCAGAAACCATCTATAGCTTCAGCAGGAACCTGTCAGTAGATCTCTATCAGCAGGAACTTCCAAAATTCCCAACAGGTTGCCTAACCGGCTAACACAAATGGGGCATCAGCTGCCAATAGATCTATTCACTATATTCGCGTTCACTCGCAAGTGATTAATGGTTCATGATGGGAGGGACTTGTAATAATGGCAATAGTAATGGTAAATTAGGCAATATCAATCAGGTATAGCATACATAAAATAGTACTTGGGTTCATGTTTGTAGCATATATCTCTCTAGGAGATAGAAAAACGTATAAAAGCAGGTATATGAATTTATGGTAATTTGTAAAAAGTTCATAGTACTTGTGAAAGTAAAAGCAAGTAGTTGAGCATGTATCTCCCCCGAAGAGTTTATAAAATTGATAAACGAGTAAAAGTGGGGCTATGACTCACCTTATGTGTAACTGGCAAGGTGAAATACGAAATCAAGTGAGATTACGGTAACGGCTTCAAAACACGCCCTGAATAATGGTAAAGTCTAATAATTTGACTTAATATGAATGGTGATCGTGAAAACGAGTAACGGATAATGATTTAATCGGTGATGTGAGAGTGATATGCTTAAAATGCTTAGAATGCTTAAAATGCTTAAAGTTCAAAAATAATATTATATATAATATTATCTTGTTTTTATTTCTTTGAAATCATAATATCATTTCCTTGAAAGTGGTGAAACGAAACGTTAAGTTAAATCGTTTAAAAATTCGTTATATATAAATATAACGTAACGTGTTTATATATATTAAAACGAATGGTACAAATGCATGTGATGTTGTTGAAAAGTGTAAAAATATGAAATAGAAATGAAAAGGGTATAAATTTTCTGTTGGTCCTTGTAATTTTACAGTTTTTACAGTTTCTACCCTAACGGAGTTAGCGTTGCACCGTTAGTCCTTGGTTATACTTTTAGTCCAAAAAGGTCAAACTTTACATTCTAAACCTCCAACTTACTGTTTTTAGCATTTTCTACCCTTAGGATTCTGATTTTACAGTTTTGATCAAAGTTTTGGGGAGTTGGCAGTTTTAGTCCCTAAGGTTGAAATGTTTTGCAAACTTAGTCCAAAAATCACAAAAAGGGTAGAAAAAATTATCCGAAAGTTTTACAAATTTTATATAGCTTATTCAAGTCTAATGGAACTACTTATTAGGCTGGAATGCTTATTCTTAAGTTAATGGGCTTAACGAGCCAATTTAAAGGCCCGTTAATGTTTTTAGACCCGGGGGGTTTCAAGGGAAGTTGGGCTTGGTCTTGGGCTTATTTTAAGGTGAAAAAAGCATAACAATTGAGCTTATTTGACCAACTTTTACAGATTGCTTAATATTAGCTTAATGGGATTTTGAGCCCACTCGAAATAAATAGAAAGTTTTGAGCAGTTGCATGAGACGTTTACTTTGGCCATTTTTAAGGGCTTTGAAGGGCTTAAATTAGGAAACTCCAAACACGAAATTATTAGGTGGGTGTACGAAGAATTGAGTTAAGTAATAAAAGTAATATGTTATGTGTTTGAATTAGTTTTTACATGTCCATTTCTAAGTCGACAGCGTGAGTTTTAAATAATAAAAAGACTTAGAATTATTTTGAGTCTAAGTTTATACGTGTGACTTGAACTTATAAATGGTGTTCGTAATGCATGAAAACAAGTATGTAAATGTGGTGTGAGTGTATAATCTTGGTTCCTAGCCTTCCATAATAGGAGGCAACCAAGTTTTGCTAGAAATGAATAATAACGAGACGTAAAAATAAAAAGAAACTAATATGCGTTCGAAACATTTAATATACGATGCATGGTGATGTAAAATTAAAAGAAAAGAATTAGAAAGGAGTTGTGAGACTTACAACACCCTATAGGTGGTGAGTTAACGTGTAGGAAGGATTAGGATCACAAGAAAAACTCCAAAATCTCGCTAGAATAATAAACCGAGCTTCGAAATGGAATTTTTATGCTTCGAATGTAAAAGGGAAATTGTTCTTGGTCTTTCTTTGGTTCGAATGGAGAATAAAAAGAGTCTATAGAGTGTATAAAATGCTAAGGTGTGAACAAGAGAGAAAAAGGGTGTGTTGTGTATTCGAAGGTGCATGAATGCATGTATATTCGATATATACTACTTTTAAGAACAAGTGAGGATTTGTTTGAGATCTCATTCGAAGGGCAGTGAGTTGGGGGGGGGGGACAAAGAGAATGTTCAATGGTCTTGAAAGTCCAATGTGTAAGAACCAAGTGGGGGTGTAAGTAATTTTTGTGTGTGTCGATTTATATACAAACACATATATGTCGACATCTTACTTTTTAGACTCAAGAGGATTTATCATTAGAATCTTGGCAGAGATTGTGTAAGAACATGGACTTTAAGAAGATATTGTGAGGAGTATTAAGGTGTTGAGTGTAGGACTTGGATTTTGTTTGATTTGGTATAGAAATATATGTGTCGACATACACTTAAGGGTCCAAACTAATATTGCAACGTGTGATATTGGCTTAGAACATTAGAAACACACTTAGGAACTCTTAAATGGTATAGGAAAAATAATAGAACTAGGTAAATTTATGTTTGGGTTGAATTGGTCATTTTGGTGAAAATATATTGAATCCGAGTGGGTGTGTGAAAAGGTGATTCACTTTGGCCTATGTTCACGTATCAAATATTGGAAACATGAGATGAAATTTGACACACTCATTCTTTGGTGGGTGGAGATTCGAATGGTACAAAATGTTGCACATGGTGTGTTTCAAATTTTGGTGAATGGTTTCTTGTTAGCATTTAGATTTTATAGAAGTGATGGTCATTTGGAGAAGACTATTTAAGTGTGTCGTGTGATGTATTATTATTATGTAAAGGCTTGTGTTGGACTTAGTTAAGTAAAAGATCATGTTAATCATCAAAAGCCCAAGTCCAACACCAAGCCCATCTAAGGCCTTGTAGGGCAACCAAGGCCTCCCCTCAACTATAAATACACACACTCTCCACCATATTTTGTGTGCCTCTTAGTCTAGTAAAGGTGTGAGAGTGTGTGTGTGTTTTATCTTTTGTATTGTTCTCTCAAGGTTAATGAAGCATTCGACATAAGTTTTTATATACACACCATCTCATCTCATCTTTACTTTCCTTATTTATCTAAGAGTGTCACGTTAGCAGTAGTTGTTTAAATATAGATTAGTTTGTTGTTTAAGGTTCAATTAGTATAGGTTAACAAGTGGAATCAGTGCCTCATTGTCTTGTAAAGGTGAGAGTGTGTGTGTGTGTTTTTGTATCTCTTGTTCTCTCATGGTAATATTATTAATTCGACTAGAGCTTATTTCATACACATATTCTCATCTCATCTTTACTTTCTATTTACTTTGAGTGTCACGTTAAGAGTAGTTTTAATATATAGTTTAAGTTTGTTGTTTAAGGTTCGATTAGTATAGGTTATCAAGTGGTATCATTCGCCTCACAAGGATCTAGGATATAGTTATGTTTGTTTAATGGTTTACGTGGGTTTGTATTGATAAAAGCATCGAGTTTCTGACTTTTTACTTGCGTATAACATAAAAGCTTCAATCTTTCGTGACATTTTCTGAGTTTTACGCATAAAAAGCTCAAGTTTTTGTGGTTTTTGTGCGGTGTGGATTCCAAGTTTGTAGCTTTTTGTGTTGATCGTGTGTCTAAGGGATAAAGTCATGCATTTTTTGTGGTTTTACGTGGTGTGTTATTGTGTTACGAGTGAAAAAAATCTTCTACAAAGGTCCTTGCTTCGAATCTGCTTGCTACGCAACACTTTTTATTATTTCTTGTATAAGAAAGTTGATAAAAAGGGCTCCACATCATCATTGGAAAATCCACTTTCTTGTATAAGAAAGTTGATTCAAAAGCGAAAAGTTAGGGTTTTTCGGAATTCAAATTGCGATAAGTAAGGGTTTATCGCATTTGGATCTTGGACTTGTTATCGCAAATCATCAAGCTGTCTTTATCGCAATTGGAACTGAGCTCTTATCGCAATTCAACACAACCAGTGTTATCGCAATTTAGCTTGGGAAAGTTATCGCAAATCAAAAAGCGACAAAAATATCGCAATTGACCTTGGCTGATTATCGCAAATCATTCACAAGTTCATCCGATATCTTTATCGCTAATTGGGTCTCGGAAAACAAAGGATTATCGCTAATCAGATCTCGGACAGTGTGGAACTTTCAGAACTTGGCAGATTAAGCCCCTCGCTTTTGTAGCAGCTTTGGTGAACTTTTGGATTTGGCAGTTTTTACCCTTGCACTTTACTTAAACATTTTTTCAAATCAAATAACTTTTATAAATTTGCTTTATTTGTGATTTCTTCGACATCAAAAGTGAACTCGGTATTTTTGCGCTTGTATAAGTGTAGAAAATACTTCGACAATCGGATATCTACCCTCTTGTATAAGAGTGTTAGATCGTTTTATATAAATTATCAATTTATATAAATTAGATATTTCTATCTAAATTGAAATTTTACCATAATTTGTATAAATTCTGGTCAAATTGAAATTTCTATAGAAATTGACATTTTATCTAAATTCTAATTTACATAACTTTTGTCGAATTTGTAAACTTTTGATTTTGTTTAAATTAACGTCTATTCAAATTTAGTAACTTTATTTAATTTGTTTTTGTTTATCTAAATTGTCTTATCTTCGATCAAAATCCACAATCAAGGCTTAACAACAACTTCAAAGTTTAACCGTCAACAATCACAACACCTATTTCTTTGTAACGATCCTGAATCATACAACCTTATCATACAACAACAACAATGACTACTCAACAAGACATCCATGCAGCTGGTGCTGAAAACCGTCCTCCCATGCTAGAGAAAGGCAGTTATCTTCCATGGACAAGCCGTATGCTTCGTTACTTGAAAACAAAACCTAATGGACAAGGCAAACTCCTGATCAACTCCATCAAGAATGGTCCATTCAAACCTCGTCAGATTCAGGAAGCTGGTGATCCGAATCAAAACCCTCCCCTTCCACCATCCTTTCGTACTCAGAAAAAAGAAGAGTACACAGAAAAGGATTGGAAACAGATTGAAGCAGATGACTTAGCCATGCACCTAATTCAACTTGGTTTACCACAAGAGATCTTTTGTGCTGTTGACAGCTGTGAAACTGCTTACGACATGTGGGAACGAGTTAGGAGGCTATGTCATGGAACTGAAATTGGTCAACAAGACATTGAAAATAAGCTTCTTACTGAATGGGAAAAGTTTTCATCCACTCCAGCTGAACCAATTGAAATCTACTACATAAGGTTTTGCACTATCATGAATGAGCTCATAAGGAACAACTTAACACCAAAACAGATTGTCCAGAACATCAAGTTTTTTAACAACCTTCCAGAGGAATGGGGACGATATGTTACCATTGTTAATCAAACAAAGAATCTTCATGAAGTGAACTATGATCAACTGTATGATTTCTTGAAACAAAACCAAAAAGAAGCAGATGAGGTTAGGAAAGAAATGCTTGCCAAAAAACATGATCCTTTAGAATTGATTGCTCAGTCACCATCACCTTTAACAATGAACATACCATCATCATCAACTCCCACTCAGAACTACATGCCATATGAATACACTCCACAAACTGATATCTTCCCACAACAACAATTGTAATATCCTGTAAAATTTCCCACCTAATTATAAATGATTAACGAGAGTAATCTATCATCACGATTGAATTAACCATTTCTACGGACTAAATTTTTTCTTTTATTCAACTATGTTAATCTAAACGGCGTAACACGTTCGCACATTCTTTATGTCACCCTCATTTGTGCGAACCACGATGGTCTAAGAATCGCGAATAAAATAAACAAATTGCCATTTACAATTATATGTATCGAAAACTTGGATAAACGCGTCAGCTAACTATTTTGGGTCTACGAAAAAAAAACTAAACGCACCCTTTATTTAAACTTTGGGCTCGGCCAAAACACCTTGGCCTGTTACTATTCATGGCCCAGACCGAATTTCAGCCCAACTCTATATAATCCTAAAATAAAAATTCGACGAGGGACGTTTACTCATACTCATTTCTCTCGATTCGACTCAACAACCATACTATTGTTTTGCACGACTCGATTCTCATTCCAGCTGAGAATCAAGTGTAACCAACATCTTATCCTAACTCAATCATTTGCTTGCTTAAAATCCATCCAAGCTCAGCCCATGTATCATATGATCAAACAAGGCTCAAAACAAATTTTTATCTATAAGACTGTATACGTTCAACAAAAAATCACATTTAGTCTAGTCTTTTGTTTTGTACGAGTCCCAAACGACTCTCAATAACCACAAACAAGCAACCACCTTGATTTTAGTCACGTTCTATATGTTGCGTGACCTATGGAGTATTCGACTAAAGCAAATCCAAACCGAACCTTTTGTTTCTTTTGTTGTTTAGCGCCGGCTAGCAACTCCCACAAACACACTCATTTTATGTTACTCTTACACTTGCTATGACACAAACTTGATTGCTAATTCTTACACACTCCACCTCAAAGTCATGTGGACTTTAGTACACTACAAAACCAAACCGACCCCTAATATATACTTAGTGAAGAATCAAGTTCTAGACAAACAAGAGAGGACAAATAAAATCATGAACCATCATCATTAAAAGCTTCCTTACACACTCAACCTTTCTTACACACTCAACTCCTTATACCTCATGCTACAACAAAACAAATACTTGAGTACTTGAATTAACTCCAAATGAAACCCACTTGCAACTTGTATTTCTTTTCTTTTTGGTCTATATATACGTATACCAGAAAGAGCTCACACACACACTTCACACTCACTCAAAAAAATCAAACTCAAAGCTTTGAGAAGCTAAAGTTATCGAGAGTCTCACTTTGGAGATTATCAGGTTCACAATTGGAAGGTATCGAGTCAAGCTTGGGTTGTAAAACATACGAGTCCTTTTGTTTCCCTCCTGGGGTGTACGAGAAGTATATAAGCATAACCAGGTTTTCATATGGTTTCATACGCCTCCCAAGTCGTTAAGCTTTTGGTCTCAACTCACAGTTGAGCCCTTGAACAAGCTACAAGTCCGGAAATATCACCCACCAATCCATTCGATCAATATTGCGAGTTTGGAAATTATTTTGATATCGAGTTCAATGTACGAGCGAACCAAGGGATTTTCACTGGTTCCAATCCTCTCCTACAAGGTTTCTACCCACTCTTGGAATGTTGTAAGTCTCCTAGAACCCATTTCAATACGTCTCAATTCATGTCTCATCATATTTTATTTCATGTAGTTACGTTCGAACGTACACATTTGTAACATAAATTTTATGTACACAGTTAAATACATGGGTTCGAATCTTGTCCCATCTCATTTTTGAGATGCCAAAAAGTCACATATGTGCCCTCACATCACTCTCATGCATTCGAATATCACACACACAAAACCCTTTTTGATCTTGGTATTACACGTAAAACATAGGACCAAAAGACTTAGAAATTTTTTTAAAGTCTTTTGACAACGAACTCATCCCAACTCGTCCCAAAAGCAACCTTTTAATTTCAAATTCATAAAAGTAACCCATGAACAATTTTACTCAGTTCGATTCTCTACATGACAAACTTAAATTTTCATGTTTTGAGTTTTTCATGAAAAGCCTTCAAAAGCTCTTAAAAGCGCTCAATTTACAAGCTACAAAACTGGGTTCAACACTTAGTTAAATTTTATGGTCTTTCATTTTCAAAACAAGCGACCAGGCCTACAAAACTCACGTTATATCTTTGAAATTGTAAACGCGACCACACAATATTTTTGCACCATTTCATTAACGGCCTAAAACACTAAACTTTTCATGTTTTGAGTTCTAAAAATAACGTGAAGCCGTCACTCAAATTTAACCAATTTGAACTGCTATCGCAAAATGTTGTAACAGAATTTAATTTAGAAAACTTTATATTTCGGACCGGGCAAACTCAAAGCCCAATAAGAACTGGCGTTTTATCAGCCCACTGGACCCATATGAAATATTCTTAGAATCACAAAAATAGCCCAAGCCCAGGCCCAAAAGTGTTTTCATGCCCTCGCCTCCAAATTTCTTAACGGGCCTTGTTTTATTTCGTTTTAAGGCCCATTATATCAAAAATAGACATTCTGGTCAAACTAGCTGTTGACTTAAGCTTGAATAGGCTAAAATAAGCTTCTAAAATTTTTGTAGAATTTTTCCACAAGTTTTTATGCAAAAAGGACTAACTTTGCAAACTAGTTTCACTTTGAGGGGCCAGAACAGCCAACTTTGTAAAAACAGGTTCTGGAACAGTAAAAACAGTATCTTTGGGATAGAAAATGACTTTATAATAAAGTATAAACTCAGATTGTCAATTGGGTTAATTTTGGGTTGAAAATGTAACTTTTATAAACCAAGGACTAACGGTGCAACACAAACACCGTTAGAGTGTAAAATGTATAAACAATGAAAGTTTAAGGGGTATACAGAAACCTTAACACAACTCATTTTCAATTCATATTTTACACAACCCACCCTCACATCATGTATTTTTTCCACTTCGAACACAAATATTTAACGATACGTTATATTTATATATAACGACTTCTAAACGATTCCTAACGATTCGTTTCAACCACTTCAAGTAAACGACCATTATGATTTCTAAATCATAACCAGAAAATAATATTATTGATAATATTATTTTTGAACTTTAAACATTTTAAGCATATCACGCTCACATCACCGATCAAATCGTCAAACGATTCCTCATATCACATTCGTTACTCATGCTAAGTCGAATACTCAAACGTTAATATTATCCAGGTTGTGTGTGAAACTGTTCTGAATTCTCTATCCAACCAACAACTCAACTCAATCGTTGACAACTCAAGGTGAGTTTCATAGCCCCTCTTTTCTCATTTAACTGTTTTATAAACTCTTTGGGAGAGATACATGCTTAAACTACTTGCTTTTACTTTAACAAGCACTTTTACATACTACTGTGAATCATGGCCCCACTTCTACTCGTTATAATTATTTTATAAATGCTTTGGGGGAGATACATGCTTTATACTTTTACAGGTACTCTTATCTATATACATGTTACTGTGAGTTCCATAGACCACTCTTTTACCTATTTTGAATTACTTATGGTGGAAGTACATGCTTGTATTTCATATAAACTTTACTAGTTTACCTTTAACATTATACTCAGTTGATAAACCACTCTACTTGTTATTGAAACGTAACACTTACTTTTACTTACAAGGACACTATAAACTTTTGAACTTATGAATCCACTTTTATACGCTTTTATATCTCATGGAGAGGTACCTATTATAAACATGATCACAAGTGATTTTCAACTATATGCTATACTTGATTAACTATTGCCTAAGTTTACCTTTATTGCCATGTTCGAAGTCCCTCATATCATGAACCTTAATCACTTGCGAGTGAACGTAAATAATTGTGAATAGATCTATTTGGGACTGACAATCCCCGTTTGGGTCTGCTAGGATGAGCCACCCAAGCGCACTTTATTTAAACAAACTTATAGGTTATTGGCAAATACCTATCCCAAGGGCCTATATATATTACATCATTCTTGATGCCAGTTAAACGTTGAGTGTCATGAGGCTCAGGGCAATAGAACGATACTGTAGTCATGATACAGTATTGCCATTATTTTATCAAACTTCAACTTGTAATTACTATATAGCAGAAAATCACTACTTGGCAAACAATAACTATTTTGTGTTGACCCATTTAGGGCAACCAAACCAACTATGGGTGTATAACAACTTAACCCACCACTTACTTTATAACAAACCAACTATGGGTGTATAATATCGTAACCCACCACATATTTTATTAATAATTGTATTTATTACAATTATTACCTAAACTTGGAACTATTAAAAATCAACTGATTTTATGCGAACTCTATGGATTCACTCACACTTTGATTTTTGAAAATCAACTGGTTTAATTATAAATACTATGGTATTACTCACCCTTTGACTTCGATAATCAACTGTTTATTTACAACTGCTATGGATTCACAAACTCTTTGATTTTGGAAATCAACAGTTTTTACTTACAAACTCTATGAACTCACCAACCTTTGTGTTGACGCTTTTAGCATGTGTTTATCTCAGGTCCATAATAAGCAAGGATGGCACGGAGGAGCACGGATACTTATGAAGGCTATAAATTTTACTATCATTCGAAAACCTATTTAATAAACTTTGAAACCACTGGGACCTTATTTTGTAAACTCTGATATTCGAATGATAAATCTTTTAAAACGACTAAATTGGTGATCGTTTTCTACTATTCAACTGTTGTGCCATGAAGTAACACCCAATTTGAATTCCGCTGCGTATCACGAAATTGGGGGTGTTACAGATTGGTATCAGAGCTACAGTTATAGAGAAACGGGTCTAAATGAGGTCCGAACTATAACCACTTTTACAAACAAAACGTTTTATAGCCTTTTGCTCTCCGTGCTTTCCATCCTCCAGACGCTTATGTGACTTCTAGATAGTTTTGCTACACCAACACTCTAATATACTGATATATATACTCACCAACTAATTTCGAGTACCGTACCAACCATCCTTAATTATCTTACTCATATCTTTATAGATACGTGTGAAATACCCTTCCCGTATTTCCGGAAAATCCGCGCATGGATTATTTTGTTGATTAGTATGAGTGTTAAATCAGAAATTCTTAAGTAGGATGGTTTACAATGTCTTTATTTGAATGATTGGGATGCCTTTTATTTAAATAAAGAAATTGTAAAGCGCCGAACCATAAGTTTATATTTCCATATTTACATTGTTTGGGACGCCTCTCTATGTAAATAACGAATTATAAATAAGTGGGTTTATTTGTATCTGTAATGACACGAGTATGAAACCGATAATCACGAAAATTCATCAAACACACAGCAAAACTCTTATTAGAAACCATAAATATTGATACATAATGATATGATTAGCATTGGTAATGCTAACATCACAAATATCACTAAGAAAGGCATAACATCACCAATCGGTTGACCCGCTATGCCAATGAAAAACACCACTACACCAGCAAGAGCAAGAACCACGACTGGGTGCAACACCTTGAATATCTTGTACGACGAAAATACACAAGTTATTAACGCAATTAAACATAAATACATGGTGTTAGTATACGGATTCAAAGCAACACTCCTATATAAATACTATCACTTACCCCCATATTTCATCTGCGCTGACGGCCAAAGTCACGAGTGCTATGAGAAGCGCTATGACCTCGGCCAAGGACTCCAGATCTTCATCTGGGACGTAAGCCAAGAAGATGGCTGCAGCAGGTACAAAATTACGAGAATAGTGTAGGTGTAAGACATTTTGAAAATTTTGGGAGGAGAGGAATTGTGTGGAGTGAGGAGTGAAAGCTGGCATATATATAGGAGGAATAGCCGGTAGGCTACTATCCTAGCCAATTGCGTTTACTATTCCTCACAAGGACAAACAAGATTTCTCATCCCCTAAAGCTGGGATTCAACAACTTTCTCTACATACACCGAATCCTCATCCGAATATCTCTATGTAAGAATCTGTTATCAACAAAACTCTTTTGTTTAACGGGTAGGTTACCCGCACAGATCCTTATAATTGGAAACCATGTGAAATTTCAAACCATAAAAGAATAACAATAGTCATTCCAAAAGAAAATTTTCCAAGTTGTGTTAACTGTGGAAATAGTAAATTTCACATAAGATCACAATGGTTCCATCCACTATTAAGACATTATGAACAACACAATGGTCCTACTTGTTCCTCTAACTCTGTGAATTTCACGATGCTCCCTCTAAACTCCCAGACATTGTATGTGATTACAATGGTCTCAAAATTATTTCGTAACCTTAAGTCTTACCACTTTGAATTTATCACAAAACTCTAGTGGTCTCTATTTTCCTTAGCAGACACTGTAAGTAAATACAGTGGCCTCTACTTTTCTTGGACACTGTAAGTGACACAGTGGTCCCTATATTTCAACCTCAGGCACTGTAAATCCTACAGTAATCTCAATTACATTCCAAACACTGTAAATGAAACAATGGGCGCAATTATTTCCAAAACATGGTTACTAATCTCAATGTCGCAATGTGTCATCCTCATTTGTACAAATCTTGATTGTTAATAATCACGAACAATATAAACCAAGTACCACCTATAACTTTACGTATCGTGAAATAATAAAACGCGTGTGGTTAAACATTTCGGACTCACGAAAGCCAAACCAAACACACCCTTGAAACATTGGTTCTCGGCCCATTGCTAACAGCAACCCAACGCACCCTTGTTTATCATTGGGTCTTTATAAAAAAAAAAAAAAAAAAAAAAAAAAAAAAAAAAAAACTCGAGCCCAACTCTATTTAAGCCCAAAGACTTAAGATTTATTTCCAATCTAATTGGCTCATGCCCGTTTACTTTGGGTCGTTTTCTGTGAAATTCTCTTAACAATCTATCAATATTTTTACACGTCTCGATTAAACACTTACCAAAGAATCATGTGTAACAAGTCTTTTCCAATTACTCGATCATGAGATGGCCAAGCTATCATCAAAGCTCAGCCCAACTTCATGTTCTCAAATTGCTTCAACTAGGCCAAAAATCATATATTGCCTAAGTACTTTGTTCCATTCGAGCTCCAAACAAACTCAGCAAACTCAAACGAACCCCCACCTAATTATTTGGTCATGTTTCATGTTGTTGGATCCTTTGTGGATTCGACTACAACCAAAACAAAACAACCTTGGTGTTTCCCTTTTGTCCCCAGCAACGGTTAATAACCCCATGGAACAAAATGATTTTTGAGCTACAACACATTTCATGGCATATTGATTTCCCCTCCTAGCTCCCATACCTATCTAACAACTTGAATATTTTGTACGATAGATACAAACAAATTATTAACGTAAGACACAATTTTATATAAAGCAAACAAATTTTATTTCACATTCGTAAAAAAAAAAAAAAAAAAAAGTTGTATGTATACTTTTTACTCAGAAGCAAACTGATTCATCATCTACAAAAACTAGGAACCGATTCTGTGTTGTCACTTACAACTTTATTTAACAAGTTTTTCTTTACAAAAGCTGAACTTCAACAACTTTCTTTACATTCATCACGTTATCATCCGAAACCCTCATTGTTAAAAATCTATTACTTACAAACTCTTTGTTTGACGGGTAGGTTACCCCCATAGATTTTGATGAACCATGTTTATTTTCAAAACGCGATAGAATAACAATCTTCATTCAAAAATGAAATTTTTCTCAAGACAAGTTGACTATGGGAATAGTGATTTTCACATGTACCATAATAAATTCGACTCCTACGTAAATAAATATGGATTCAGATCCTTTGTTTATGCGTACATTCTTTCCAACACCTCGTATAGAGGGTTGCACAGCATACGACTTCATAACAACTTATCATGCGGGAATCTTCATCCCAATGAATTCCACTTATTACAAAACAACCCTGACAACTACATTAGCCTGGAATCCTGGGACGGGATTCAGTTTAAGGGGTAGGTACTGTAATATCCCGTAAAATTTCCCACCTAATTATAAATGATTAACGAGAGTAATCTATCGTCACGATTTAATTAACAATTTTTACGGGCTAAATTTTTGCTTTTATTCAACTATGTTAATCTAAATGGCGTAACACGTTCGCACATTCTTTATGTCACCCTCATTTACGCGAACCAAGATGGTCTAAGAATCGCGAATAAAATAAACCAATTGCCATTTACAATTATATGTATCGAAAACTTGGATAAACGCGTCAGCTAACTATTTTGGGTCTACGAAAAACAAACTAAACGCACCCTTTATTTAATCTTTGGGCTAGGCCAAAACACCTTGGCCTTTACTATTTATGGCCCAGACCGAATTTCAGCCCAACTCTATATAATCCTAAAATAAAAATTCGACGAGGGACGTTTACTCATACTCATTTCTCTCGATTCGACTCAACAACCATACTATTGTTTTGCACGACTCGATTCTCATTCCAGCTGAGAATCAAGTGTAACCAACATCTTATCCTAACTCGATCATTTGCTTGCTTAAAATCCATCCAAGCTTAGCCCATGTATCATATGATCAAACAAGGCTCAAAACAAAATTTTATCTATAAGACTGTATACGTTCAACACAAAAATCACATTTAGTCTAGTCTTTTGTTTTGTACGAGTCCCAAACGACTCTCAATAACCACAAACGAGCAACCACCTTGATTTTAGTCACGTTCTATATGTTGCTTGACCTATGGAGTATTCGACTAAAGCAAATCCAAATCGAACCTTTTGTTTCTTTTGTTGTTTAGCGCCGGCTAGCAACTCCCACAAACACACTCATTTTATGTTACTCTTACACTTGCTATGACACAAACTTGATTGCTAATTCTTACACACTCCACCTCAAAGTCATGTGGACTTTAGTACACTACAAAACCAAACCGACCCCTAATATATACTTAGTGAAGAATCAAGTTCTAGACAAACAAGAGAGGACAAATAAAATCATGAACCATCATCATTAAAAGCTTCCTTACATACTCAACCTTTCTTACACACTCAACTCCTTATACCTCATGCTACAACAAAACAAATACTTGAGTACTTGAATTAACTCCAAATGAAACCCACTTGCAACTTGTATTTCTTTTCTTTTTGGTCTATATATACGTATACCAGAAAGAGCTCACACACACACTTCACACTCACTCAAAAAAATCAAACTCAAAGCTTTGAGAAGCTAAAGTTATCGAGAGTCTCACTTTGGAGATTATCGGGTTCACAATTGGAAGGTATCGAGTCAAGCTTGGGTTGTAAAACATACGAGTCCTTTTGTTTCCCTCCTGGGGTGTACGAGAAGTATATAAGCATAACCAGGTTTTCATATGGTTTCATATGCCTCCCAAGTCGTTAAGCTTTTGGTCTCAACTCACAGTTGAGCCCTTGAACAAGCTACAAGTCCGGAAATATCACCCACCAATCCATTCGATCAATATTGCGAGTTTGGAAATTATTTTGATATCGAGTTCAATGTACGAGCAAACCAAGGGATTTTCACTGGTTCCAATCCTCTCCTACAAGGTTTCTACCCACTCTTGGAATGTTGTAAGTCTCCTAGAACCCATTTCAATACGTCTCAATTCACGTCTCATCATATTTTATTTCATGTAGTTACGTTCGAACGTACACATTTGTAACATAAATTTTACGTACACAGTTAAATACATGGGTTCGAATCTTGTCCCATCTCATTTTTGAGATGCCAAAAAGTCACATATGTGCCCTCACATCACTCTCATGCATTCGAATATCACACACACAAAACCCTTTTTGATCTTGGTATTACACGTAAAACATAGGACCAAAAGACTTAGAAATTTTTTTAAAGTCTTTTGACAACAAACTCATCCCAACTCGTCCCAAAAGCAACCTTTTAATTTCAAATTCATAAAAGTAACCCATGAACAATTTTACTCAGTTCGATTCTCTACATGACAAACTTAAATTTTCATGTTTTGAGTTTCTCATGAAAAGCCTTCAAAAGCTCTTAAAAGCGCTCAATTTACAAGCTACAAAACTGGGTTCAACACTTAGTTAAATTTTATGGTCTTTCATTTTCAAAACAAGCGACCAGGCCTACAAAACTCACGTTATATCTTTGAAATTGTAAACGCGACCACACAATATTTTTGCACCATTTCATTAACGGCCTAAAACACTAAACTTTTCATGTTTTGAGTTCTAAAAATAACATGAAGCCGTCACTCAAATTTAACCAATTTGAACTGCTATCGCAAAATGTTGTAACAGAATTTAATTTAGAAAACTTTATATTTCGGACCGGGCAAACTCAAAGCCCAATAAGAACTGGCGTTTTATCAGCCCACTGGACCCATATGAAATATTCTTAGAATCACAAAAATAGCCCAAGCCCAGGCCCAAAAGTGTTTTCATGCCCTCGCCTCCAAATTTCTTAACGGGCCTTGTTTTATTTCGTTTTAAGGCCCATTATATCAAAAATAGACATTCTGGTCAAACTAGCTGTTGACTTAAGCTTGAATAGGCTAAAATAAGCTTCTGAAATTTTTGTAGAATTTTTCCACAAGTTTTTATGCAAAAAGGACTAACTTTGCAAACTAGTTTCGCTTTGAGGGGCCAGAACAGCCAACTTTGTAAAAACAGGTTCTGGAACAGTAAAAACAGTATCTTTGGGATAGAAAATGACTTTATAATAAAGTATAAACTCAGATTGTCAATTGGGTTAATTTTGGGTTGAAAATGTAACTTTTATAAACCAAGGACTAACGGTGCAACACAAACACCGTTAGAGTGTAAAATGTATAAACAATGAAAGTTTAAGGGGTATACAGAAACCTTAACACAACTCATTTTCAATTCATATTTTACACAACCCACCCTCACATCATGTATTTTTTCCACTTCGAACACAAATATTTAACGATACGTTATATTTATATATAACGACTTCTAAACGATTCCTAACGATTCGTTTCAACCACTTCAAGTAAACGACCATTATGATTTCTAAATCATAACCAGAAAATAATATTATTGATAATATTATTTTTGAACTTTAAACATTTTAAGCATATCACGCTCACATCACCGATCAAATCATCAAACGATTCCTCATATCACATTCGTTACTCATGCTAAGTCGAATACTCAAACGTTAATATTATCCAGGTTGTGTGTGAAACTGTTCTGAATTCTCTATCCAACCAACAACTCAACTCAATCGTTGACAACTCAAGGTGAGTTTCATAGCCCCTCTTTTCTCATTTAACTGTTTTATAAACTCTTTGGGGGAGATACATGCTTAAACTACTTGCTTTTACTTTAACAAGCACTTTTACATACTACTGTGAATCATGGCCCCACTTCTACTCGTTATAATTATTTTATAAATGCTTTGGGGGAGATACATGCTTTATACTTTTACAGGTACTCTTATCTATATACATGTTACTGTGAGTTCCATAGACCACTCTTTTACCTATTTTGAATTACTTATGGTGGAAGTACATGCTTGTATTTCATATAAACTTTACTAGTTTACCTTTAACATTATACTCAGTTGATAAACCACTCTACTTGTTATTGAAACGTAACACTTACTTTTACTTACAAGGACACTATAAACTTTTGAACTTATGAATCCACTTTTATATGCTTTTATATCTCATGGAGAGGTACCTATTATAAACATGATCACAAGTGATTTTCAACTATATGCTATACTTGATTAACTATTGCCTAAGTTTACCTTTATTGCCATGTTCGAAGTCCCTCATATCATGAACCTTAATCACTTGCGAGTGAACGTAAATAATTGTGAATAGATCTTGTTGGTCCACAAATTGTATATGGATCACTAAGTAGTTTTGAATACCTAGTAGATGGTTAGGATAAATCCGAACCAATCTAAGTGAGAAACCCTAAGTGATTGTTAATGTTAATGCGGAATCTTAACAAGAACAATTAAGAACACAAGCAGGGATATCACTAACTTCGTATATTGATATTCACTATGATCAAATCGTACAACTCACACACTTCACTAACAACCTTTAGGGATCCTTTTATAACACAAGGAAACCCTAGACGACACAGAAGATATACACAAATCTTCTATAAAGATACATACACGCAATGTATCTTTTCCTAATATAACTCTAACAAACTTTCCTATCTTCACGACCAGACCAGACTTAACTCTATAAGTCAACCAGACTTAACATGTACTACCAGACTTTACATAACCAGACCTAAATCACAAACAGACCTAACTCAGTAAACTACCAGACCTAAGTTGTCTGCTCTTGATACGCATCATAATTCCCAACAATCCTCCCCTAACTTGATCTTCATGCTTCATGAACTTCAAGTTCTTCTGATTTAGCCTTCTGAGGATTGAATCTTGAACACTTTGAAATGTATTTAGATCTTGTTCCTTTCTAGCAGCTTGAATCTTGATAAGCTCTTCTGATATGGACTTGGCAGCAACAATGACTATATGTACATCAATTCATATTAAGTTTCATATCTATTCTCATCACTTCCAGGTGTGTTAACACCTGTGAGAGGTGAATCATTGAAATTTAATGGATTTGATGTCTCTTTACCAATAGCCATTACTACTGGAGTAGCCAAATGTTTTGGTGTGTAAGACCATGGTACACTGATAACCATATGATTTTAAGCAAATCATCAGCTTATCAACGGATTTGTTAAGTCTTTACCAAAAGCCGTTTGCTTCTGGACTAGTCAATTCCTTGATGGAAAAGCACCTCATCATGGTGAATTGATTACCATTTATGGTTTTCCACAGCCTTTACCACAAGCCATAACCTTGTGGGCTAGCCAACTCTTCACTTATCTCAGATATGGTGAGTTGAATACCATACAATTTTTGGCAAATTGTCAGCCATAAACGGATTTGATCAATCTTTACCTGTTAGCCGTTTGCTCAGGATTAGCCAGTCCTTATGTTGATGAGACAAGGTGGACTGATAACCTTTTGATGTGTTAGTGCAAAGCACCTCCACCAAGTGAGAAGTTCCAATAGTCTCACTCAACAACTTGTGAAAATTCTTTCAAACACTCTTAGGCTACATCCTTCAAAGACTGCTTCTTAATTAAATCCAATAACATCTCATATCCTTCATCCTTTTTACTACATACAACTTTTTGCTCATCATTACCTTGCAAACACTTGATGATAAAGGATATTCTACCTCTGCAAGCATATAAATATCAACATTCTTTAATGAAACACAATGTACCTTGCAGGTATGAAAATATCTCCAGCTGACAATGCTATGTTCTTCAGGAAGTTTCCACACTATATCAGACTCAGTTGGTGGCTCAAACATCACCTTCAAATTTCCCCAAAAGACTCTTTCAAATTCATCTTCAGGTGGATGATCTCCATATTTAATGTTCACCAACTGATAAAGTTCTTGAAGATCCTCCCTATTCACATCAATCAAAATGCCAGCAAAATTCATATAAACAATGTTAGAATTATCTTCCCTTATTATTTGATATGCAGCCCTTCCACCAGTCATGATAAGTTGATACTTGACAACCTTAGTAGGTTCCTTAGTGCTTTCAATAGTCCCCATTGTGGCTCCTTCAGATGAAGGTTCTTCATCTAATTCCTCTTCAACAACTACTTTCTTGGATTTACTCTTCCTTTCCAAACCTTTTCTTCTTTGAAACACAATAGGCTTAATCACTTCATCTTGCACTTCTTCTGTTGACTTACCAGCTTCAGGTTGTGTATCAATCACTTTATCAGGTTCAATGACTAGTTCAGTCTCTTTAGCCTTTCTACCTTGAAAGCAATATTTCTGTACATCATCATAATCAGTAGCTTTGTAACCTTGATCTCTCTCAAATGCCTTGAGATATGCTACTTGTATTTCTTCATATGACTTCTTTTTCATCTGATCCAAAGAAAGATGCATTTGATTCTTAAGATACATCTTCATATCATACTTCTTTTCTGCCATAGACATCTTCTTTGGAATCTTTGATTTCTTTTGAAGTTTGAACTTTTCCAAGAATCCACCCAATGTATCATCATTACTCCTTGCATTAATGAAGTCAGCTAACTGTTTGGCACGTTCATCAGCAGTTAAACCTTCAATAGTTAGCAGCTCTTCATACTTTGCTCTCACTTCATCATCAACATTGAGTAGCTTTGTAAAATCATCAGATTCTTCAGCCAACTGTCTTGCATAGACTGCATCTAACATCTTTTGTCTTTCTTCATCAGCAATATCTTGAGCCTTAATCCTCTCAATTTCAGCCTCAGATGCAAGTTCTTCTCTTGTTTTTCTTTTAGACTTCTTTGGCAATGAAGTTTCTTCATTACCAGAACTAAGTTCATTACCAGACTTTTCTTCACCAGACTTGTCACCAGACTTTTCATCAGATATAGTCCCAAACTTTTCAACCTCTTCCTCAACAGACAAAATTAACCTTCTTCTTTTCCTATCCTGTTTGATTTTGCCCATTGATTGAGCCAAAGTCTCTGCAACTTCCAATGTCTCTGGACTAATTGTGGTGACATTATCTTGAACAAGTGGTTCTTGAACTGGTGTTTGAAGATTTTCTTGTTCTTGAATATTTTCTTGTTCTTCCTCCAAATTCCTCCCCTGTTTGGAAGAATTTTCAGCTTCATCTTCCTCATCATCAAAAGAGACACCCTTTTTCTTCATTGCTACTCCCATTTTCTTTACTTTCTTCACCAAAGTCACATAAGCTTTTCTGAGTGCCTCATTAGTCTTTTCCAATATGTCAATCTTCTTTTGTAGTTGAGGAACAATGACAAGGAGATCTTCCACAGTAATGGGATTATGTGCCGCCTCCATTTCAGGACTTGGAACATGTGGTTGTGGAGGTGAAGATTGTTGGATAGGTGTAGACGATCTTTCAACTGATGGTGAGGGACCTGGTTGCGGTGATGGAATTGGAGAAGACCTAGGTGTAGCAGACCTAGATGAGGCTTGGTCTTGAGCTTCATCAGGGTTCACTTGTGCAGCTCCAGAAGTACCTGCATTGTTAGTACCAAGCATAGCAGCAAGCAAAGGTTTGTCTGTCCCTTGAAAACTCCTTTTTAGATTTGCAAAAAGTTTAGAAGTAAAGGCCACACTGATGTAAGGCACTTTATCCCTAGTTTCAAAATTCAAGATCATTTGCAAAAATCTTGGATACATTAAAAATTTTGGGTTCTTAGCATTTTTCACCATTCCTTCAAAAATTAATTTTGAAAAGTTAAATTTCCTTCCAGATGATAAACAGACCAATGCAGAAGCAATTCTACTTCCAAATTGATCCCATCCACCACTTTTGGGACTTAAGCTCTGAAGTAAATGATGTACTAAAAACCTCCACTGAGGTGAAAAATGACTTTTCCAAAAAGTAAAGCTTCCATCTGTGGGGTACCCAATGCTATTCAAACCCTCAAAAATATCCTCATTAGACAAATCAAATTCTCCTAAAGCATCATCCAATTTGAGACTGTCCCTAATGGATGCTTCAGAAATGGTAAAACCATTTTTGTCTATGACAACTCTTAAGCATGGTGTCCCATCATCAAGAGTCTCAGAGGTAACCGACCTCCAGAACTGCTTGACAAGGGACTGATAAATAGTAGGATTATGAGTTAATGAATAACAAATATAAGAACCTTTTAGAAAATCCACAATCTGCTCAAAACCTGCACTTTGATCGGGCTTCTTCAAGAACCCGACTTGATTATGTTTGTCCACAAACTTGAGATTAGCCATGGATGAGTTAATGAGTTAGGTCTGGTTGACAAGAGAGGTAGGGTTTTGAAAAATATTTGCGTAGAAACAGAGTCGTGAGTAATAAAGATTATTTAAATTTGGAAGCAAATAAAGAATAAAAGAAGATAAATAATATCAAATTTTAAGCTTATATACTTCATAAATATCTTGATTTACCGAAAATAGTGCAACGGTAATATATTAGTAAAATCTTTAGTTACTCTGACCAGATCTAACGGTCATAAAATTAACACTACCCGACCTAAAAAGTCAACCAGGCCGAATCATACACTCACCAGACCTAACCAAGAGAGTGAACTTACACAATTTCTATAGCGAATGCAAAGTTTTGCAACACCTCATTCCACTCTTCTTCTGCAAGAATTAGTTGAAACAACAAGAAAAAGGAGACAAAAACCAATTTTTGCAAGACACATGAGCTACCAGATTTAACACTTAAGGTTACCCGATTTTAAAAACATTTAAAACTTGTACATTTGCCTCCCCTTAAATGTACATTACCTCCCCTTAAGTGTAAATTACTCCCTTTTTTTTTTTTTTTTTTTTTTTTTTTTTTTTTTTTTTATCAATAGTAAATACTTAACCAAAATAAAAACGAAGGTCAACTTTCCAAAAACACAATTAATAACTCTTTCCCTGCAAGTATTAACTCATACACCAACCAAGCATTAAAAGACATTAAACCTTGATTTTCCCTATAAAACCACCCATAGTTTTTTCACAAATACCATTACAAACCAGAGTAAAACCTTATAAGCATAATGGATCCATCCAACTTAAAAACCATAGAGATTTCATCCGATTCCTGGGATCCAAATGACTCATCCTCTGATACATCCTCAGGAGGATGGGGTGGATACTTCCCACCAGGGTATTCAGCAATCACAAGAAACAAGACATTGAGAGAAGCAACCCTGAAACAATGGCTAGCTGCTTATGATCTGTCTGAAAAGGAACCAGACAATGAAACACCAAAAACTTCAAGACCAACTCCTCCTTCTGATGTGGATGATAAAAGTGCCAAAGAAGAAGACCTTTCCAAGAATGATGAAGAGACCTTTCCTTCGAAGATTGTGCCTTCCCTGAGTAGTGGTTCTGTGCCACGTCCCCCACCAAGCAGTGTGATTCTTGCACTTCCATGCCCAAAAGCATGGAATCAATTTGGTGGCAGAGGAGCCAAGAAGACCATTCCTGACTTCATGGGTAAAGGGAAGCAGAAGGTGTAGGTGGTGATGTTTAGCTGGTTTGGGTTAAATCTTTTGTCTTATGAAGCCTTGTAACTTGCATCCTAGAATGCAATTTCTTGTTATGAAATAAAGGGCTTTTAGGTTCTGATGTTTTAATTTTTCACGTATGAATTACTTGCAAATAGAAAAGAGCTAACAACTGCAAAACAAAGTTAAGCACAAAATACCAAACACACATACTATAAAAAGCAAAATAAGTACTGAAAATAAGAATAACCAAAAAGAATAGCAAGATAAAGAACAAACAAATATACAAACTATACAAAGTTAAGAAAGAAGATCAGTTTTTCTTAACAACCCAGGCCTGAGTTGGCTTGAGTCCTTTCTGTGGAGTAACATACTTATAGGTCTTGTATGAACTTGCTCCAGTGAAACCATGTCTGGACTTATAGGTAAATTCATTTTTAAATGGATTCCAAGTCCAGCAATCAGAGAAATTATCAGTAGATCCTCTACTTGAATCTCTTTGTCTCCTTACAGGTGAATGAGCTTTGTAAAAATTATTTCTTTGAAAATTTTCATTCACCTGAGGTTTTTGAAAAGGTTGCTTGGGTCTTACAAAACCAGAGTTCACATTAGGTCTCACAGAGTTAACATAACCAGTATTCACTTTAGGCCTCATAAAATTAGCATTTTGCCTATTCATATTAAAGTTTCTGTAGCCAGACCCAAAATTTGGTTTACCAGAACTAACAAAGGAGTTAGGTCTGGTAGTGTTATTTAGTTGAACTGGTCTGGGGACAAACTGGTTAGCATGATTAACTCTACTAGCATTGTTCCAAACTGGTTTATTTAAACCTTGAACCTTATTAACATTCATTCTCTTTTGTTCAGCCTCTCTTTTCATTCTCTTTTCATGGAAGTCACAATCTCTTATTAAATGACTCAAACTTCCACACACAAAGCATCTTTTAGGAGCATAAGTATAACTACTCCTACTTTCTCTGTGAACACTATTGCTTCTAGGTGACTCATTCAATTTAACAGATTCCCTAGGAGTTTTTATGTGATTGACACAACTAGGTTTAACTGTCTCAGCCTTTTGTTCAGTCACTAAAGGTTTAGTAACAACAGGTTCACTCTCCTTAACAACCTTAGGTTCAGGATTCTCTTTTTCCTCACTGATTGACTTAGACTTAGAGTGATCAGAGGAACCATCAATAGATCCTTCAGAGTCATTGGATTGACAAGAAGAATATCTACTAGATTTGTCCTCTGAGGTAGTTGGTTCAGACACTTGAGGACCTTTCTTACCATACACAAAGAGTGAATCATCCAACTCTTCTTTTTCAAGAGGAGTATAGTCATCACTCAAAGGTGGTGGTACTCCCTTAAAGTCACCTGACTTAACAAACCTATTGTACAAAGGTTTATCAGCATAGTCCTCTTCTCTATTCTTAAATATAGCCCTGTTCTCATTTTCCTCATATCCTAAGCCACATTTTTTATTTGACTTAATTTGAGAATCCCAACACTTAAACAGGTTATTGTTTGAATTGTTCCATTGATCTACCCTTTTTCTCAGCTCATCCCTCTCCTTCTGAATTTTAAGCCCTAATTGTCTATACCTTTTAAGCTTCTCATCTTGTTCATATATCTTATTAGCTTGAAAGTATAGTTTTTCATTTAAAGCAGCATGTTGATTTTGAAGGGTGACCTTTTGTGCCTCTAAAGTTTTTACAGCATTTTTATGTGCTAATAAATTTACTTCTAGATCACCTATTTGTTCTTGCTGCTCATCACACAAAGCCTTAACATGATTATATGAGTCAGTACATAATTTAGAGCATAATGATACCTCATTACCAATGGCCATGAGAGCATGATCAGACTCCTCATTTACTCTTGGATGCTCACCCCAATTGACTCCTCCAGCTTCCATTGTCAGCAGGCTCATCTGATTCTTTTCCATCTTCCCATCTTCAACTCTTTTCTCATCAGCAGACTTCTTCTCTGGACAATCTCTTGAAAAATGCCCATGCTTGTGATAGTTGTAGCATTCAACAGTCCTCTTTGTGTATCCCACTGGTGATTTGTTGTTGAAGTTGATAGTCCTACCATATTGCTTCTGAAATCGTTTGACCCTTAAAGCAACCATGGCAATGTGCCATTTTATATCCATCTCCTCAACTTCAGCATCATTAATCTGTTCAAGGTCTTCACTAATAAAGCTTTCATCTTCCGTTTGATTGGCAAAGAAAGAATGTATCACTTCATCAGTAAAACTTGAAGCAGACCTTTCACTTGAAGGAGTTTCATAGTTACCAGACCTAACACCAGATCTAACCTTGTAAGTACTGCTTTTGTTTTGAGACACAAAAGCAACATTTGATGAACTGGTTGAACCCTGAGTGTTATTACTGATGTCCCTTTCAAACATCCTGAGATTATTGTAAAGGTCATCAGGTGTCATAGAGTCTACTTCCTCCTTAATCCTCATTGCTACAGATACATTGCCCCATTCTGATGGTAAGGATCTGAGGAATTTGTGATTTGCATCCTCATTTGAGACTGCTGCACCATGAACTTCCAGTTGTGTTAACAGATGTTGAAATCTGTCATAGCCCTTCTCCAAACCTTCAGTCTTTGAAACACTAAATGTTTCAAATTGCTGTTTAAGAACAGCCTTTTGCATCTTTTTGGAGTTAGCATTACCTCCAAATCGTTTCTTGATGAGGCGAAAAGTGTACCGCTTTTAAGGGGTCATTTAAGCCCGAAATCGTATTTATTTGATCAAATATTGCCCTAAATCGTTCCTTTTGTCATTTTAGGTACTTTTGAGGAGAAATCTGGAAAAGGAGGCATTTTGGACGTTTTTGGAGCATTAAAGTGAAGAAAACGGCAAAGTCTCAAGAATCGGCTAAAAGTTACTCTTGACGGCGTCACAATTAACATGGGACGGCGTCATGCCTTGGCAAGAAAAGTTGGATGTGAAATTTACTCATGACGGGCCAGTGAGTTAGCATGAGAATTCTGACGGCGTCACGCTTTAACTAAATCAAGGGCGTCACGGCTTAAATCATAAGGGGACGGCGTCACGTTCATGATCCGACGGCGTCAAGCCTTGATAGGCCAGAATGGATTTTTGAAGAGCTAAAGAGGGACGGCGTCAAGAAGGTCACCCGGGAACCCTAAAAGCGGCGAGGTGACGGCGTCACAATGCATAAGGTGACGCCGTCAGATCCAAAAATCTATATATAGTTTTCTAATTTTTTGTCATTAAGAGAGAGCTTAGTGTGTGGAATTTTGGGATAAAACCCTAAGACGATTTTAGCTACTTTTTCAGGGCTTTTTGCCTTGAGATCTTCCATGTTTCATTGAAAGATAAGTTGTCAATTAATCATTCAATATGTCTATGTGTTGTTTGATTCTATCTTATGCTTGTCTTTTGTTTAACATGTTAGGCTAATTTTATCTTGTGTTTGCTTAGATCTAATGAAACCTAGCTATTGATTATTGGTTGTTAGTGTGTTGTTAGTTGTATTGGATGATTGTTTATCTATGTTAGGCTTAAGAAAACTGGCTAACTTCCTATTCGGTAACTTGCTTGAACATCTTAAGAAACATGAACCAAACGCGTACTAAAGGTTTTTATGGTTGTATTTAATGCACAAGCGAATTCTAGTGATCCCATGTTAGGAGCTTCCTAGCCGGCTCGACATAGGAGTGAAGTAGGAGCTTGTAGAGTTGGGGAAGTAAGTACGCCACCCCACGAATGGTATTAAGGAATACACCCGTCATCCACGCGACTAATACACACTAATTAACCGGTAAAAGATAGTTAGGGAGTAAGGAAATCTAAGTAAACACATTTCTCTACACATAAGTTTCTCACCACATTTCATTTTTGTTATTTTATTTTATTTGCATTCGTAGTCATTTGGGTTAGTTGACTAGCAACTAATTCCGCCCACTCCTTCAAACCCGAGATTTTACTTGCTTTCATAAAATTATAAAAACATAAAAAGAATCTTCCTCAACCCTTAGACCTAATTAGAGTAGCCTTTCATACCTAACGAACACTATTCCCTGTGGAGAACGATCAATCCCCCGTACTTACCACTACACTATACTACATCGGTCAGGTACACTGCCTGGTGGGGTTGTAAGCCTCTTGAGATCCCTCGAGAGGTAAAACCTGTTGTAAGGTTGCAAAACCACGCAATCAAGTTTTTGGCGCCGCTGCCGGGGAATAGTTATTGTTTAGGTTGAATTTTTATTTCTATTAGGTCTACTCACTAGATTCCTTTCTAGTGAGATTTTTATTTTATTTTTCTAGGTTTTCTTTAGTCTATCTATTTTCTTCGTGTCTTTGTTCGTAACCATACCATCCGACATCATGGAAGATGGTAATATCCTTAACCCCCACAACCCACCACCACAACAACCACCACCACCTCCTAGAGCCCGTACTTTAGGAGAGTATTCCCGTCCTAGCCACCATGGCTATCGAAACACCATTGAGCTCACTCAAGGAGCCAATATCACACCCTTGCGATCCGACACCATCCGGTTGGTGCAAAGTGGATGCGCATTCCATGGACTTCGTTCTGAAGATCCTAATCAACATCTCAAGGACTTTCTTAAAATCGTTGATTCTATAGACCTTGATGTTGCCACTCGAGAGACGACCCGATTGCGTCTCTTCCAATTCTCTCTGCGGGACCAAGCTAGTCAGTGGCTAGAACGTCAACCCGCAGGATCCATCACCTCTTGGGATGATCTCACCACTCGTTTCCTTGCTCAGTTTTTCCCACCGGGAAGAACTACCAAGCTAAGGAAGGATATCTTGATGTTTGAACAACGTCGAGGCGAAACCCTCTACGGGGCATGGATTCGATTCAAGGACTTACTTCAAAAAGTCCCTCACCATGGCATAAATCTATGGCTTCAAATCCAAATCTTCTATGACCATGTTGATTACCACACCAAACGTGCCATCGATCGAGCCGCCGGGGGCAGGTTGCGCGACAAAAGCTCCGAGGAATCATGGGAGATCATTGATGAGCTTGCATCCGACGATGATGAATTGTGGCAAGTCTTCCACGACGTGCGCTCGGCAGTCAAGACATATTCATCACCCGATACAGCCAATCAAATCACTGAGGAAAGCGTTAGTGAACTTGAGAAAAGGGTTGCATATCTTATGGAAAAGCAAAAGAGACCCTTAAGTCCACAAAAAGCAACAATTAACTCAGTCTCATGCGTTAGGCAAATACCATTGTCCGAATCACCCCGTAGGGAAATTACTAAACCCTTCCATAAGCACGCTCCACCCAACTCACCACCTCAGGAACTTAGTCCAACATTCGAAGCTCGAATGAGAGAGTACATGTCAAAACACTCCGAACGGTTGGCAAAATTTGAGGAAGCCGTCTACAAACAAAAGGAGGAAATGGAAGAGAAGATGGCGGAGATGATGAATCTTTTGAAAGAATACACAAACACAAAAGCCCCTGAAAAAGTGTTGGTGAGGAATGACGTTAATGTTCCTAACACTAAATTTGTCAAGGCCACCTCCGTCGTCCAAGAGGGCGGAAATGATGGAAGAGGGAAATCCATAACTATGGAAGTTAGCAAAATTGACCTCATCCCACTTAATAATGGAAACCCCAATGCTTACAAATGCGATTCCGACAAGGGAGAGGAGGCGCCCTCTGAGGAGCGCCAATTGGTTGAACCGCCGGTGTCACAACAAGTGATGCATTACTTGAAGCACGAAATAAACAAGGAGACCATAAACGATTGGGTGAGAAACTATCGACGTACTCATCTACCCAACAAGAAGTCCAAGAAGGTGGAACCGGATGATAAATCTGACACATTACCCGGTGGGCAATTGTATGAATGCCTCATAGGACAAAAGTTAGTGGAAAAGCAGAAATTCTACGGGGTCTTCGAAATACCATGCAGCATTGGAAAACACAAGTATCTGGATGCGATAGCTGACCAAGGTTCCGACGTAAATTTGATGCCTTTATCCATTTATGTTCAGTTAACCGATGAGTTGCCATCCATCACCCATACTAAACTCTCCTTTGCAAAGCATTCTTATGAGTATCCCTTAGGAATTGCAGAAGATGTGTTGGTCAACGTTGCCGGATTTCTGTATCCGGTCGACTTCATGATCATTGAGAGAAATGATATGAATATGCCAATAATCCTTGGGGCACCCTTTCTCGCTACCACTAGAGCACAAATCAATTACGATAATAGCACCATCCAAATGAAGAAGGGGAAGAAAACAGTAAACTTCCCAACGATCCCACGACATATACGAGATGTTGCTCTGCAGAAGAAGATGGAGGCTAACAATAATATAGCCCGCGGTAATGTTCGAGAGAAAATTCTTGCATGGGAGGCAAGGATTAAGAGTTATATGGAAAATGAGATTAGAGAATGTAAGGATGGATATAACGATTATGTTGAGGCTGATGAGCAACCCAATAACCCCGTTGAATTTACAAAAGGAGACTCAGTGCTCCTAAGGCATTCAGAAACAGAAGCACCTACCAATGAACTAAGTCCCTGGTGGTACGGACCATTCACAATTAAAAGATTACACCAAGATGGGATAGTAAGCTTGACCAGCAGAGGAGGAGGTGAAGTAACTGCGAATGTCGAGCGATTGAGACACCACCACCCTGATAACAAGGATCATATCTATCAGGGATACGTCATTATGAATGATGGAATCACGTAATGTACGTGACTTTGAGTCTAGCTACAAGACTCGTTAATAAAGAAAAGCGCTTCTTGGGAGGCAACCCAAGCTTTATTTGTTTTATTTGCTTTATGTGTTTCTTTATTTGTTTGTTTGATTTTATTTGTTTCCGTATGTATGTTTAATTTTTATTCTTATTGATTCATGTTCAAAACTAAATTGTGAAAATGCTTTATTTTGTTTTTAACTTCGTCTTAACTACATATAAAGGTATTTTGCAAAAGATAAGTGTAAGGGAAATCTAAATCGGTTTATTAGAACACATATGAACATGAATCGTAATAATAATAAATTAGCATACATATTAGTGTTTGTTTGAGTCAAATGCTTGTATCGAGTCATAATGATGTTTTGCAGGATTCCCAGGAAGTAAGGTAAAAGGTTTTTCCAGAAATTTTCCGGAAACTTAAAACGAAAATTTTTGTCAGGTCATTTCTGACGGCGTCAGGAGTTATAACCTGACGGCGTCAGATTTAATTTCCAGAAATTTTTGAAAGTTTTGTTTTCATAAAAAGTTTTTATTAAATCTCCAACTTATAATCTCCAGGAATCTGCAAAATTATCATTCCACAAGCATTATATCCTTATATATAGATTTTTCCCGCCGATGTTATGCAGGTTTTCGTGTTTGTTTTCTCAGGTTTAACAGGTTATTTTGGACAAGGAGATGTTTTTGGAATCAAGCTTATGGCGATGCATTAGTCATGGAGCTTCAACATTCTCCTTGGAAGAAGATTTAACCGTGTGATTTCACTATCCAACGAGCGAATCAGGGGAGTATTTGATTTCATTCTTTTACTTTATGCTTTTACATCTTGTTATTTGAACATTGGGGACAATGTTCATCTTAAGTGTAAGGGGAGGGTAAAAGTACGATTTTAGAGAATACAATTGCGCTTGATTTTTGTTTGTTTAATAATAGATGTGTAATAAAACTGAGAGAAATACTTGATTAGGGTAATTTTAGTGCCAAATTTAAAATTTTTTACAACATATAGGAGTGAAACTTTGATCTTAATGAGCGTCTCACGGATAGGAGTTATATGACTAGCACAAAAACCGTACCACTAAAAAATTTTCCACCCCCAAATATGTGAGGTTCGCCCCTAGAATTGGTAGGAAAAGCATTTATGCTATGATGTGTGTACCGGTAGCACTTAGATTCTAGAACTTGCGTTAGGACCATTCCAAGGCCACAAGTGAGACTACATTCGTGTAGTTAGATTTACTACATGATAAGAGGCATTAGGATTAACCCATTGTTTTACACCTGTGTTTTTGTTATAATTACATTGGCTACATTGGTCAAGTAATTCTCCCACACCCTTTGCGTTGTACTCATTTTTAGTACACGATACCCCTAGTACACCCCTCAGAGCCTATCTTTTCGTTTCGACCTTTAAGCATTTTACTTAAAGGAAGAATTTGTTACACCCCACTAAAATGTACACCCAAATCGCCTTAGCCTACCTTGTATGCACTCATTTTTAGTGCATTATTGTTACAACATTTGTTTAAACCCAAGTTAATTATCTAGTTGATTACATGGTTGCTAAGTCGAGTCATATCCTTGTACATATTGTTTTGGGACGATTGGGACTCATGGGTAAAGTACTAGTGTAATGGAGTAATGGGGAAGAACATCATTTATTACCCCCATATGTGCTAAATATTTTAAAAGTACTCCAAGTTTTTCAATTATCTTAATTCGAGTCATTAGAATAGTTAATTGTAAAGTTATGTAAAAGTTCAAGTGTAAGGGGAATGCAACGCCCCTATGATGTATTATTTTGGATGGTAGGGCAAGAGTGTATGCAAAAAAAAAAAAAAAAAAAAAAAAAAAAAAAAAAAAAAAAAAAAAAAAATCAAGAAAAACACAAAAAAATGAGAAAATGAAAAATAGAAAAAACATACGGACTACCATCCCGTTTCATTTTATGTTTGCTTTATATTTTTGTTATTTTGTTATTTCGTTTTTAGCTTAAGATCGAGTCGAGTCTTGGCTTAGCAACATTGTATAGTACATGTAATTGACCAAGATCTTTAACTAGCCACCAGTAAAATATCCCGTATCCAACAAAACCGTGTTTTCCTTTTCCCTACACCTAACGTTATAACCCATTTAAAATCCCTCTTTGATAGTTTATCTTAGGTGCTTACGCCTAGTGGAGGAGGTTTTTGATCCTTTCCCAAGCCTATGGTAATCTATTTGCTATGACAGGTAGTGAGAGATATTTTCCGTTTTCATTTATGAGATTTATTTTGATGACACTTGAGAGATGTGAGTATCTAAACACTACTTGTGAGGTGCTAGTATGTAATCTCCGTGCTTATTATGATTGAAGTGGAACGATTATTTGTTGTAATTACTTTTATGTTTGCATTAAATGACCCCTAACTTGTATTTTGATTAGAATAAAAGCGCATTTGCTTGAGGACAAGCAAATCTCAAGTGTAAGGGTATTTGATGAGGCGAAAAGTGTACCGCTTTTAAGGGGTCATTTAAGCCCGAAATCGTATTTATTTGATCAAATATTGCCCTAAATCGTTCCTTTTGTCATTTTAGGTACTTTTGAGGAGAAATCTGGAAAAGGAGGCATTTTGGACGTTTTTGGAGCATTAAAGTGAAGAAAACGGCAAAGTCTCAAGAATCGGCTAAAAGTTACTCTTGACGGCGTCACAATTAACATGGGACGGCGTCATGCCTTGGCAAGAAAAGTTGGATGTGAAATTTACTCATGACGGGCCAGTGAGTTAGCATGAGAATTCTGACGGCGTCACGCTTTAACTAAATCAAGGGCGTCACGGCTTAAATCATAAGGGGACGGCATCACGTTCATGATCCGACGGCGTCAAGCCTTGATAGGCCAGAATGGATTTTTGAAGAGCTAAAGAGGGACGGCGTCAAGAAGGTCACCCGGGAACCCTAAAAGCGGCGAGGTGACGGCGTCACAATGCATAAGGTGACGCCGTCAGATCCAAAAATCTATATATAGTTTTCTAATTTTTTGTCATTAAGAGAGAGCTTAGTGTGTGGAATTTTGGGATAAAACCCTAAGACGATTTTAGCTACTTTTTCAGGGCTTTTTGCCTTGAGATCTTCCATGTTTCATTGAAAGATAAGTTATCAATTAATCATTCAATATGTCTATGTGTTGTTTGATTCTATCTTATGCTTGTCTTTTGTTTAACATGTTAGGCTAATTTTATCTTGTGTTTGCTTAGATCTAATGAAACCTAGCTATTGATTATTGGTTGTTAGTGTGTTGTTAGTTGTATTGGATGATTGTTTATCTATGTTAGGCTTAAGAAAACTGGCTAACTTCCTATTCGGTAACTTGCTTGAACGTCTTAAGAAACATGAACCAAACGCGTACTAAAGGTTTTTATGGTTGTATTTAATGCACAAGCGAATTCTAGTGATCCCATGTTAGGAGCTTCCTAGCCGGCTCGACATAGGAGTGAAGTAGGAGCTTGTAGAGTTGGGGAAGTAAGTACGCCACCCCACGAATGGTATTAAGGAATACACCCGTCATCCACGCGACTAATACACACTAATTAACCGGTAAAAGATAGTTAGGGAGTAAGGAAATCTAAGTAAACACATTTCTCTACACATAAGTTTCTCACCACATTTCATTTTTGTTATTTTATTTTATTTGCATTCGTAGTCATTTGGGTTAGTTGACTAGCAACTAATTCCGCCCACTCCTTCAAACCCGAGATTTTACTTGCTTTCATAAAATTATAAAAACATAAAAAGAATCTTCCTCAACCCTTAGACCTAATTAGAGTAGCCTTTCATACCTAACGAACACTATTCCCTGTGGAGAACGATCAATCCCCCGTACTTACCACTACACTATACTACATCGGTCAGGTACACTGCCTGGTGGGGTTGTAAGCCTCTTGAGATCCCTCGAGAGGTAAAACCTGTTGTAAGGTTGCAAAACCACGCAATCTTTTTGGAGATAGCATTACCTCCAAATCGTTTCTTGATGGCTTCCCACATCTCCTTAGCATCAAGAATGCCATGAAACCTTTGTAGATGCTCCTTAGGAATAGCCATAAGAAGCAAGGTTCTGGCCTTCTTTTCCTTCTCCACAGCCCTAATCTCCTCAGCAGATACTGGTGGCATTATTCTGAGCTGCCCATCATTCCCTTGTGAAATTCTCTTCTTAGAATTTCCCTTTTGGATCACCTTCCATACATCACTATCAATGTATTCCAGATAGTGTTCCATCTCCATGGCCCATATATCATATTCTTCTCTCTTCAGTAGTGGAAGTTTTATGT
The DNA here is from genome assembly GCA_021014915.2 of Artemisia tridentata subsp. tridentata. Lineage (NCBI taxonomy): Eukaryota > Viridiplantae > Streptophyta > Magnoliopsida > Asterales > Asteraceae > Artemisia > Artemisia tridentata. Next base: position 189,429,756 of record CP139501.1, read on the forward strand.
TTGAGATTGTGGTTGTGGAAGGGATGGGTTGTTGTTGTGTTTGGGAGTTACTGGTTTCGGTTTTTCCTTCATCTTCATGGTTTGATTGCTCATCCTCACTGTTATGGATTGAGAAAGTTTCAGGCTTATCGAGTTCAGACATTGTGAAGGGTGATTTGAGTGAGAATTAGGTTTTAGTGTTCTACGAATTCAGAGTCTCTCCCTTGCTCTGATACCACTTGTTGGTCCACAAATTGTATATGGATCACTAAGTAGTTTTGAATACCTAGTAGATGGTTAGGATAAATCCGAACCAATCTAAGTGAGAAACCCTAAGTGATTGTTAATGTTAATGCGGAATCTTAACAAGAACAATTAAGAACACAAGCAGGGATATCACTAACTTCGTATATTGATATTCACTATGATCAAATCGTACAACTCACACACTTCACTAACAACCTTTAGGGATCCTTTTATAACACAAGGAAACCCTAGACGACACAGAAGATATACACAAATCTTCTATAAAGATACATACACGCAATGTATCTTTTCCTAATATAACTCTAACAAACTTTCCTATCTTCACGACCAGACCAGACTTAACTCTATAAGTCAACCAGACTTAACATGTACTACCAGACTTTACATAACCAGACCTAAATCACAAACAGACCTAACTCAGTAAACTACCAGACCTAAGTTGTCTGCTCTTGATACGCATCATAATTCCCAACAGATCTATTTGGGACTGACAATCCCCGTTTGGGTCTGCTAGGATGAGCCACCCAAGCGCACTTTATTTAAACAAACTTATAGGTTATTGGAAAATACCTATCCCGAGGGCCTATATATATTACATCATTCTTGATGCCAGTTAAACGTTGAGTGTCATGAGGCTCAGGGCAATAGAACGATACTGTAGTCATGATACAGTATTGCCATTATTTTATCAAACTTCAACTTGTAATTACTATATAGCAGAAAATCACTACTTGGCAAACAATAACTATTTTGTGTTGACCCATTTAGGGCAACCAAACCAACTATGGGTGTATAACAACTTAACCCACCACTTACTTTATAACAAACCAACTATGGGTGTATAATATCGTAACCCACCACATATTTTATTAATAATTGTATTTATTACAATTATTACCTAAACTTGGAACTATTAAAAATCAACTGATTTTATGCAAACTCTATGGATTCACTCACACTTTGATTTTTGAAAATCAACTGGTTTAATTATAAATACTATGGTATTACTCACCCTTTGACTTCGATAATCAACTGTTTATTTACAACTGCTATGGATTCACAAACTCTTTGATTTTGGAAATCAACAGTTTTTACTTACAAACTCTATGAACTCACCAACCTTTGTGTTGACGCTTTTAGCATGTGTTTATCTCAGGTCCATAATAAGCAAGGATGGCACGGAGGAGCACGGATACTTATGAAGGCTATAAATTTTACTATCATTCGAAAACCTATTTAATAAACTTTGAAACCACTGGGACCTTATTTTGTAAACTCTGATATTCGAATGATAAATCTTTTAAAACGACTAAATTGGTGATCGTTTTCTACTATTCAACTGTTGTGCCATGAAGTAACACCCAATTTGAATTCCGCTGCGTATCACGAAATTGGGGGTGTTACAACAATTCTATCCTCAAGAACAACAAGTCATTCCACAATAACAATACCATCCTAATGATGACATGACTGCTTTGTCTCAAGCATTCACCCTTCTTTCAAGAGTTGTACAAGGACGTTATTCCACACCTACCAACAACAATCAACGGATCTCATCAAATACTCGCAACAGGCAGATTGCTCAACCGGGTTTTAACATGGGTCAATAAGGTCAAATGGTTGGAGGTTATGGGAATCAACAGGGATATGCTCCTCAGATGGGTGATCAAGGGCAGTATGCAGGCAATCATATGGGTCAGTATATGGGTAGTCAGAATCAGCTGGGTCAAGTTGCTGGAAATCGAAGGGGTCAGAATATGGGGAATCAGTTTGGGAATGTTGCTGCTCCAGTTGCTGGGAATGTTGGGAATATGAATCAAGGAAATGTGTTGAAATGTTTTAACTGTCAGGGAACGGGTCACATAGCAAGAAACTGTCCCTCCAAGCCAAAGAAGAAAGATCTTGAGTTTCTTCAAAAAGCAGTGCTCTTGGCTCAGAAGGAAAAGGCAGGGTTTCAGTTGAATGTTGAGGAGCGTGACTTCATGGCTCTTATGGATGACACGGAAGACTTGGAAGATATCGATGCCAACTGCATTTTCATGGCCAATCTTCAGGAAGTTAAATATGACACGGATTCTGAAGCACATCCTGTTTATGATATCAATGGAATCTCTGAGGTACCTACATATGCTACATGTCACAATAATGAAATGTTTGATATGTCAACTCAACAAGAACAGCATCCTGCGACTCCTACTCTCACTTACGATACATATATGGACTCCCCAAGTTGTAGTAATACTAATTTGGCTACTCCATATATGAATCCTAATGGTGACTTCGAGTCACAGCATACTGAGACTGAAGAGGAAACACTTGTGTTATTTGAATCATTATTGCAAAATTGTAGTATTGAAATTAAAAAGGTCAAAAAGATCAGTAGCGATGTTAAGGCCGCTAATGAAAAATTGACCATTGAGCTTGAGAGATACAAGGTGAACGAAAAAGCTTTTGAATTTCACCACCAACGACTGTCAGAACTTGAAACTGGTTACAGTGATTCTGTTTTAAGGAAGAAACATTTGCAAATCAAATACGACACTCTTGATGTTAAATTGAACATGCAAATTAAATCCTTAAAAGCAGAAATTTCTAAACTAACCAACCAACTTTCTAAACAAAAATCAACTTGTTCTGATCTTGAAAAAGAAAAGAAAGAGTTGCATAAAAAGTTTTCAAAACGAGAAGATGAACTTCTTGATGAAATTCTTGATAAACAGGAAACAATTAAAAAGTTGGAAGAATTGCTTGTAAAAATGGTTCATTCTGCACAAACAGTCAATTTGATAATTAACGATCCAAACCTGATTTTACATACAAGAAAGAAAATGGCTCTCAGATGTGAAAACCCTTGTTATCTCAAGAAAGCTCAGAAAGAACAGAATGTGCTATATAATGGTAATATTATAAATGATGTGCATGATCCACCTGCTGGTTATGATTCTCATGAAACGATTGAGCTTGCTAAAGAGAGTAGAGACAAAATGCGACAAAAGAACCCAGAAATAAAACCAATTGATTACAACGGACTTAACAAACTTTCTGGAGTTCATCTTGTTAAAAAAGAGTCACCAATGTTTTTCAAAAAACCAGTGGCTGTCCCAAAAAGAAAAGTTGTTTTGAAAACACCTTTCTAACATCGAACAAATGTACACTAACAACACTTGTCACACAAGTGAAGCTAGAATACTTTTGGCCGATCTTAAAAGGAGAGTTGAAATGCTTCAAACTGTTGTGGCAACCAAAACTGATGCTAAAATAAACGATTGGTTTTCAAGTTTTCAAACTGAACTGAAAAAGATGTTCGAAACAGAGATTACTCCCATTGTATCTGCCATACATGCGAGAGCAATTCATGTTGAGAACGCAATTATAAAAGAAGTAGCCGAATTCATCAAGGACCACAAATCCTTGGTGGAGGAAGCAAATGAAAACTTGGAACGAATCAAAATTTTGGAAAAACAAAATTACTCACTCTCTAAAGAAGCTCTTTCAACTGATATTATGTCCATTATTTGTCAAATGTATTCTGTTGAAGATGATGAAAGAATTCGAGCCGAGACTTCCGAAATTGTTTCAAAATATGAAAATGCATTTGCAAAGCTTGAAAAAGAAAATGTTACATATTTTAAACAACTGGATCGAAAAAAGGAAGAATGCAAGTATGACAAACTGTCGTATGAACGTTCTTACAAAGAAATGCAAAAACAAATTGATCTTTTGAAGTCTCAGCTTGAATGTCAAAAAGGGAAAGGTGAAGAAATTAATGCAAAACCAAAAATGTCAATTTCACAATGTGCTCCTTCACCCTTGCCCAAAGAAAAAGGAAAAGAGAAAGTAGTTGTCGAAACACCAAATGTGATAGCACATGGACTTTATAGGATTAGTACCACTATTGCATCTACCTCTTCATCTAAAACATATAGGGCGATAGACAAAAGTGTTAAGGAAAATCCAAAAGAGACTAGGAAAGCTAACACTGATTCAAAGGACAACAAGATAAATCCTAATGAGTGTGCCTTACCTTCTACAGGAGTAGAAAGTACCTCTAAGAGCAGCAGACCAAAGCTTAGGAGCAATACAAGGAATAGAGTCGCGCCTGCTTCTAAGAGTGAAACCAAGAATAAAACGAAAGAAGTAGAAGAACACCCTAGGATTTTATCGCTTTCCAAGAAGAAACATTTGTCATCTGAATGTAATGTTAAAGACAATATTTCTAGTGCATGTAATGAACCAGTTTGTTTAATGAACAAGAAATCTTTGTCAAAAAATGTGTGTGATGATATTGTTTCTAATGTTGTGAATGAAAATGATAAGCCTGCTAAGAAAGATGTTCCTTCAGGAACTAGTGCTAAGACTAAATACATTGAAAGACTTATTGAAAAGTCTAAGAAAACCACTAGTAATCTGCTGCCTAGGAACTATCTTACGATGTGTGCTTGGAAACCAACGGGTAGGAAGTTTACACTAGAGAATGGTAACTTAAGAGCGGCTCCAAAAGAGCAATTAGATACCTTCTATGAGTATGATTCCTTTGTTATTCCTAACGCAATGGAACCAAATGATAAACGTTTCCAAATACAAAATCATCTGTTATTGGCAGGTTATCGAGATATGTCTTTGGATCGTCGACTCGGGTTGCTCCAAGCACATGACCGGGAATCTAAAGCTGCTGATCAACTTTGTATGGAAGTTCATGGGAATAGTTCGGTTTGGAAATGATCATGTAGCAGCTATTCTAGGTTATGGAGATCTACTGTTTAGGAATTTTTTAATCACTCGGGTTTACTATGTCAAAGGATTGGGACACAATCTGTTCTCAGTCGGGCAGTTTTGTGATGCGGATTTAGAGGTTACATTCAGAAGAAATACATGTTTCGTTAGGAACTTGGTTGGTGATGATCTCTTAACCGGAAATCGTGGAACCAATCTCTATGCTATCGACATTAACCAAATGGCCTCTTCATCACCAATTTGTCTTATGACAAGAGCTGACGAAACAAAGTCCTGGTTGTGGCATAGACGCCTTTCCCATCTCAACTTCGACAAACTTACAAAGCTTGCCAAAGACAACATTGTCACCGGTCTCCCTAAGTTCAAATACACCAAAGAACACCTATGTCCATCATGCGAGCAAGGCAAAAGCAAACGGGCAACTTACAAACCTAAAACCGTACCCAGTTCGGTTGATAAGTTACATTTGTTGCACATGGACTTATGTGGCCCAATGAGAGTTGAGAGTATCAATGGGAAAAAGTATATTCTTGTGATTGTCGATGATTATTCAAGAATACATGGGTAAGGTTTTGAGATCAAAAGACGAAGCACCAGGAATATCATCACCTTCTAAGCGGATTCAAGTCTTACTCAAGTCCAGTTAGGATAGTAAGAACAGACAATGGCACGGAATTTACCAATAAGGAGTTAAGAACTATATTTGAAGAAAACTAGAATTACTCACAGACATTGCTGTTAGAACTCCACAGCAGAACGGGGTAGTTGAACGAAGAAATAGAACTCTTGTGGAAGCTGCTTGCACAATGCTGATTTATTCCTGTGCACCGTTGTTTTTATGGGCTGATGCTGTTTCCACGGCTTGTTTTACTCAAAACCGATCCCTAATCCATCCAAGATTCAATAAAACCCTATACGAACTAGTGAACAACAAAAAAACCCGATATCTCTTATCTTCATGTATTTGGCGCTTTGTGCTATCCTACAAATGACATAGAGGATCTGGGGAAGCTAAAGGCTAAGGGTGATATTGGTATCTTCATTGGTTATTCAGATAACTCGAGGGCATTCAGGGTGTATAATAGAAGAACAAAAAGAGTAATGGAGATGATGAATGTGAAATTTGATGAGATTTCACAAATGGCTTCTGAGAGACTCGCTCTAGAACCCACGCTTAACCCAATGGCTTCTAATCGTATCGGATTAGGACCCGCACTACAAAGTCAAACTTCTGGACATATCAGTTCAGGACTCATACCTCACGGAGCTCAGTCAACTTCAACTGATAAATCGACAAATCAAGAACTGGATAATTTCTTCGAGTTTATGTATGATGAATACTATGGTGGAGCTTCGACAAATGCATCACAACAACGTTCCGCTGCACCCGCTCAACAACAACCACCACCACCACCACAAGATGCATCTACTACAATCGAAGCTGAAGCACCAACTCCCTCCACGTCAACATCATCTACATCTACTCCTGCCACTCCAGTAATTGAGATTGTTTTACCAAGAGTTGATGAGCAAAACCAAACCTATTTTCTACGGAATCTGCTGAATCTTCTTCTCGGTTACATGAACCAACAAACACGCATTCGTTAGATCCAAGGTACCCTTCAACGTTAAAGTGGACTAAAGACCATCCAATAGAACATGTCATTGGTGAACCTTCAAGGCCAGTACAGACGAGAAGACAACTTGCCACCGATTGTGATATGTGCATCTTCGCCTGCTCAGTCAGTTTAAAAGAGCCAAAGAACATTCGGGAAGCAATGTCAGACGATGCATGGATTGAAGCAATGCAGGAAGAACTTCTCCAATATCGACTTCATGACACTTGGGATTTAGTGCCAAGACCTCTCGACAAACTTGTCATTGATCTTAAGTGGATATAGAAGAACAAAAAGGATGAAGAGATGACTGTAATTCGCAACAAAGCTCATCTCGTGGCCAAGGGATTTAGACAGGAAGAGGGAATTGATTTTGATGAGTCATTCGCGCCTGTAGCTAGACTTGAAGCGGTCAGGATTTTCTTAGCATACGCGGCTCACAAAAACATCACGGTCTATCAGATGGATATCAAGACGGCTTTCTTGAATGGAACTCTGAAGGAAGAGGTGTACGTGAGTCAGCCTGATGGACTTCGTTGACAAAGATCATCCCGACTACGTCTACAAGCTCAAAAAGGCTATCTATGGGTTGAAACAAGCCCCAAGGGCGTGGTACGATGAACTCTCATCTTTCTTGCTGAATAATCATTTCACCAAAGGAACAATTGACCCGACCTTGTTTACCAAAAAGTTTAAAGATGACATTTTGATTGTTCAGATTTACGTGGACGACATAATCTCTGGGTCCACTAATCCGAAACATTCAAAACTTTTTGCAAATCTCATGAAAAGTAAATTGGAAATGTCTATGATGGGCGAATTAAAATTCTTCCTTGGACTTCAAATCCATCAATCCCATCATGGTATTTTCATTAATCAAGCGAAATATACAATTGAGATTTTAAAGAAACATGGAATGGAAAATTGTGACTCTGTTGGTACTCCAATGGTCACTTCACCCAAAATTGGTGCTGATTTATATGGGAAACCCATTGATCCGAAGAAATATCGGAGCATGATTGGGTCTCTCATGTACATAACTGCTAGTCGACCCGATATACATTTTGCTGTATGTTTATTAGCACGGTTTCAGGCAAGGCCTACCGAACTTCACCTCAAAGAGGTTAAACGGATCTTCCGGTACCTTCGAAGAACCATTAACATGGGACTTTGGTATCTGAAGGATTCGGAGTTCAAACTAACAGCCTTTGTAGATGACGATCATGGTGGTTGCCAAGTCACTGCAAAAAGTACATTCGGAGGAGCACAATTTCTGGGAGAAAAGCTAGTAGGCTGGTCATCAAGGAAACAAGACTGCACGGCGCTTTCAACCGCAGAAGCCGAGTATGTGTCTCTATCTGCGTGTTGTGCCCAAGTTCTATGGATGAGGACACAACTCACAGATTATGGCTATTCTTTGACCACATACCTATGTATTGTGACTCAAAAAGTGCCATAGCCATCTCGTGCAATCCCGTTCAGTACTCCAAGACCAAGCATATTAGAGTCCGCTACCACTTTATCAAGGAACACGTCGAAGAGGGTACTGTTGAATTATTTTTCGTGGGGACTGAATACCAACTCGCCGATCTATTTACTAAAGCCCTCCAAAAGAGCAGTTTGAATACTTAGTTCGTCGAATTGGAATGCAAAGCCTAACTCCCGAAGAGTTAGAAAGTCTTCTCGAATCTTCTTGAATCATCTCATGAAGCTTCGCATGTAAATATTTTTTGAAAAACAAAATACAAAATTTGAAAAACCAAAAAAAACAAAATATAAAAATATAAAATTCCAAAAAGACATAAAAAATATAAAATACAAAAATCAAAAATATTCTTCTCACGACATGTCTCTCGTATAAATCAATATTCTGTACGTACCTAGAAATGTCATTTAACAATGATACGGGCATGTACAGATGCTTGAGCGAGAGTTCATTTAAACATTTTCTAAAACATGTCGTTCTCAAAACTTTCTTCTTTACGGCTTTCGTGCATTTCAGTACGAAACCCGCGCTACAATGATGACTTCTGATTATATCTGATCAGGACTCGCATTTTTAATGGCAAACAAAATCAAAGAATCCTTGAGCACATGATCAAGATTTTTCAAAAATATTTTTCAAAATCTTTCTCCAAATTCTGTGCTCAAGATTCTTCAAAAGTGTAAACTCCCTCTATACCCTTAAATGATTTTTAAAATCAAATGTTTAAAGAATATGCTTTATTTAAGGGGGAGTATAACATTTAAAAATGCAAAATGTTCCAATTTCATGCTAAAATCCGTCTCTCTCCAAAAAGTTTCATTTTAATCAAAATTGATATAAAAAATATCACTATATGCTATTTTTGAGGGGGAGAGGACGTGATTAAAATGTGATCAAAGTTCGTGGAATCTCAAAGTATGCTCACCAGACAGACTCAAGATTTTAACCCTCGAATTGACGAAATTAAAAGTCCGTTATCGAAAAGACTTGTCCGGGACGGGTAATAATTTCAAGCTGGTTTTCCAGTGATGTAAACGTATCTCGCGAAGGACTTGTCTGAGTAGAATGTACCAATTCGAGAGATGATCATTGAATATGACCGGGACGGGTAATAATTTCAAGCTAGTTCAACTAGTGATGTAAGCGTGTCTCGCGAAGGTCATGTTCATTGAAAGTCAATCAATTCAAAATGTGCGAACTCTACCCAACATGTGCAATTTTTGTTTAAAATGCATGAGCACATGTGAAGGGGGAGTATTTCAAAATTGCAAAACTCTCGAAGTGTTAACCAAATGTGTTTCCTCATAAACACTTTGAGAGAATTTTTCAAAGGTTTTATGGCAAATCTAGGATAGTCATGGAGTTATAAGGTGATTAAGGTTAGGAAAAACCGTTCTATGATCCGCCAGAGCTGGAGGGATCTACCCAAGGATAATTCCAATAGATTAGAATTAGAAGTCCTTAGGTAACATTGAAAAAATGAGTAAATGAGAAAGGGAAAGAAGGGGTTGAAGAATTAAAAATAAAAGTTTAATGAAAGGGTGAAAAGAAATAGCCCTCCATGAAAACTTAAGGTAGAAACCGGGTCAATACATCTGCTATCGGTATTCACTAAGGTGATACTAATATTGAAGACAAGACGTTATGGACCCAGTGACGCGCTGCACCACCCCTCCTAGCCACTCACACTAGTACAAAAATGGGATTTAGTCACACATGCTGTTTTTCGAACAGCCACACAGTCGCCTTTTTATGTGACTAAATGTACCAGAATAAAATAAACAGCCACACTTGATCCGACTTGTGTGACCATTTCGGAATTACATCCGAGGCTATAGCCACACATTTGAATATTTTCGTGACTATACGTATCTGGTAAATTTTTTTTTGATTTTTTAGTCACTTATAATTTGGGACGTGTGACGGATACAAATAAGGTTGAAACATTAGTCACACTATATATATACATATGTGACAAATATATGTCACGCAATTGAAAAGTGTGACCAAAATCCATATATGGTCACACGAAGTAATTGTGTATGTGGCTAAATCATATGCTCAAGTTTGTCACACATTATTTAAGCGTGACTGCTAGTTTTTGTTGAAAATTTAGCCACATATGAATTTGAAATGTGTGACAACTGAAAAGTAAGTTTGAAGCATAGTCACGATATGCATTTAAAAGTGACAAATATATGTCACACACTTGAGATGTGTGACCAAATGTCATATATGGTCACACTAAACCATAGGCATACATGATTAAGTGTGACCAAAATTCGATACAAATAGTCACGTAAGTTAATATGTGTGTCTAAAGTTAAGTGTGTGTTTGCCTGCCAATTCCTAATGTGTATGGTCACATTTAATTGTAGCACAATCATGTGACTATAGGCTATACAATAGTAACACCATACCACAAATGTGCATCTAAATTATGTTTATGGCCACATTATAAGGGTATTATATGTGACTAATACATTGAAAATAGTCACACTGAAATATTCATGTGACTAATATGTATAGCAAAATGTGAACTCAGTTATCATTAACCTTGATATTAGTCACATTGAGTATTTGTGTGACTAAATTCAAGATGTTACATATGGTCACATGAAGTATTTATTTAGGTGTCTAAATCATAGAGTCATATTTTGAGTTCAGACTGTTAGTCATGACTCTTCATTTAATTTGCCCCATTACAATGCTGGGATTTTATAGTCTATCTAGTTTAATGCAGTAGTATGTAAGTATGTTACTTGCCCCTAGCTGGAACCAGATTACTTGACTTTCTAAAGTCAATTTTCAACTTTATAATGAAGTAACATGTTACTAAAGTGCCTGCAAGTGCATATACATGATAAATGGAAACTGCAAATACAATAAAGCTTGACTGCAAGTGGACATATACATGATAAATGTCAGAATATACATTCTAGCAGTAATAACTATACATTCTAGCAGTAATAACTATACATACTAGTAGTAATAACTATACATGTTTAAGTCAAACTATACATTGTAGCAGTAATAACTATACATTCTATTTCTTGTCCTTGGGTCCTAGATACTCTTCCATCTTCCTGAGCAGTTCATATGCCATGTCATCATAATTAAGCTGAAGCTTGAGTGTTTTCTTCACACGCAACATCTGATGTAGAATGTCTTTGTGAAACTTTAAAGGGTAATCCTTTTCTACAAGCATGTAGATCACCAACTCATTCACAGTTAAAGCATGTACTCCACATCGTTGAAAAATTTTCCATTCTTTAACAGTATTGTGCGTTAGTCTTCTCCAACATTCATCTTCATGATTTGGTTCAAACATTACCTTTAAATAATTCCAGACTTCTCTATCATAATTAGCTTGTTCTGGTGTCTTATTACCAAATCTTTGTTTGAGTAATTTCCATAGAGCTATCATATCTTGTCTATCAAAATCATGAACCATGTGAAGAAAGCTTACATACCTTCTAGAAGAACCATCATGCCTCTTAATATCGTAATAAACTGTTTCCCCAAAAGATCCAGACTTATAATCAACAATGGGATGTTTGACAGTTAAAGGTTGTGCATCCATGGCTTCTCCTACAGAGTCAACTGCAAGTTCATTGTGAGCTTGCATTTGTTCTTCAGCAACAGCTTGCTCAGTTTGTTCTTGTTTTCTCTTTTTACTGCTTTCTATTTCCAACTGTTCACCTGCTCTCTTTGAACTGTCATTCAAGAAGAGATCATTGTTTCTCTTGGCAATTGCATATAATTCTTCAATTCTTTTATCATCCAAGAATTTCAAATCCTTTAGTTTCCATCTGTCCACATTCTTCAAATACCTGCACATGAGTAGATGTTTATGATTTGATGTACATATTGGGTATTGTTGATATTAATATAAATACCTTTGCAAAAAAAAAAAAAAAAAAAAAAAAAAAAAAAAAAAAAAAAAACTACCTGCACATGAGATCTCTTCTTTGTTTTTGAGTGGGTGGCTTGTTCTTCTTAGCTGCATATCTTTGTTCTGCATACAACTTCTTTTTTGCATCAAAAAATTCTTTCAGCATCCTGGCTTTTTCATCTACTGAGTACTTATCTTGCTCTTGTTTATGTAGTTTCTTAGCAAGCTCAGAATCAGCTGCAACCTGAGCCCTTTGCTCATCCCATGAAGCTATTAACTCTGCATCTTTTTCTTCTTGTATTCTCCTTTGTTCCAAAATTGTCTGATGTTCTGCATCATACTTTTGTGAGAATTTCATAGCAATTTCAGCATCAACTTTTAATTGCTCTTCTTTTGATAATGGTTTCTCCACAGGCTCTTCAGTAAGAATCCCTTTACCTTTGCCTTGTACCTGTGGAGTTGATTGTTTAGCTTTTGGAGAGGATGATGGCTCTTGTATCACAACACCTTTGGTTACTAGTTTTGCTGTCTTCAGCTCAGCAAGTACACTAACAGCATTTGCAAAAACCTCTGGTGTAGCAGTACTAGCTTTTGTAGTACCAACTGTAATTGGCTCAGTAGCACTATCAGCATTTGTAACCTTGCCCAGACGATGATCAATCACCACTTGATTCCCTTGGTTATCTTCCCCTGAAACTTTGCCTTCATTCCCTCCCTGTTTGGGAGCATCCTTAGAAGCTTCAGAAGATTTAACCTTTTGTTTGGGAATTCTTGATCCTTTGACTCCTTCTAAATACCTAACCCTTCTCTTCAGAGCCTTTATCTCCCCACCTTGAGCTTTGATGACTCCATCTTGGGAAGAAGCTATTGCTCGCAGATCACCAATTTGTGCAGACAGCTTGGCACAGGTATCCTTCAATTCATTCAAAAGTTGCATACTATCCTCACCACTTCGGCTTGTGTTACCTAGCCCGAGAGGTGGATCACTGGAAAAGGTAAGTTCAGTCTCACCCCTAGGATGAACATCCGAAACCCCCCATTGTTTCCATGTGACTGGGACCTTCACCTGAATCAGTTCCAGAGGAACTTTCTTCATTAGAAGTTGTCTTGGTTCGGGTCTTAATGATGTTACCACTTTCCTGTGCTGCTGCTAAGCTAGACACAGTAGTGGCAGCCCTTGCCAACATGTCACTCTCCCCCCAGTGACATCCTCATCTGCAACAGTTGGTATAGAACCACTAGCCTGAGGTAGCTCAGTGTTCTTGGTGTTAGTCCTACGTTTATAGGTCTTTTGTTGTTGTTCTGTGGGTGTGTGATGGGTACCAGCTGGGATTGCTGAACCTTCACCCATTTGGGTTTGGGCTAGTGCCAACATTGTTGGAAACAAAGGTGTCACTCTCCCTGAAAAATCTTTTCCAACCCTACTCATATTAGCAAAAACCTTTTTGGTAAGGCAGGGAGTGGGATAAACATTTTTGTGACTTTTCTTTTTTTTAATTGACTTTTTCATTAGGGTAATTGATATTTTCTAGTACATGTTTAATGTAAATACATGCTTTAATATCTATCGCAGTCTGAATGTGTTTGAGAAGTATGGGTATATTTAGGCCACTTCCAACAATAACTCAGCCTTAACAAATTAAAATTAAAATTCAAATTCAAACGTAAGATAAAGTACAACATATTAACGCTGCGTTAACTTAGGTTAGCCCCAACAATTAAAATTCAAAGTCACGTTAATAAAACGTGTGCATTTGTACCCTATAAATACCAATGCTTCTGAAGCACAAGTCACACAGAAACACATTCCAAACTTCTCAAATACTCAAGATCCAAGCATCTCAAATTCAAGATGTCTTCCAGAAAAGATTTCGGGCAACAATTTCCAAGCCCACCTCGCCAAAAGGATTTTGGCCAACAATTTCCAAGCCCACCTCGCCAAAAGGATTTTGGCCAACAGTTTCCAAGCCCACCTAGCGAAAATGAAAAATTCCATACTCCACCCGAGCATATCTTTCCGGTTTTCCAACCGGAAAATTTTCCGGTGAATAATCAACCTGAAAATGAACCAGTTCCCAACCAAGACCCAAATCCGTTTGGGTTAACAGAGGAACAACTTAGGCAAGAGGAAGCAGATATGCAAGTCCTCCTGGAAATGGAAGCACTTGAAAGAGAAGAGGAAGCTGATCGTTTGGAGCGGCAAGCCAGGGAGGATGAAGAACGTAGGCAAAGGTGGGAGTCTGGTTTTTTCACACCTTCCGAATCCTCTAAAGATGGTTACCCAGATTCAGATGATAGTTTTTATTAATCGTCCGTTGTTTATGTTAATCGTATGTTGTTTATGTTAATCAATCATTGTTTATGTTAACGTAGTTTTTATTTGACATTTAATGTATTTCTATTTCATGTTTAATGTATTTCTATTTCATGTTTAATGTATTTGTATTTGATACTTTATTTTCAATTTATAAATTGAATTGAATTTGAATTGAATTGATAAATTTTAAATATATCCCGCCTTTTTGTTTAATTTGAATTTGAAATTTTAAAATTTAAATATCCCGCTCGTTATTAATATGTTGTACTGTTACTTTACGTTTGAATTTGAATAATACTCGTACGGTTACTTTTACTTTCAATCTGATTTTTAAAATAGCCTCCAACGGCTAGTTTAACGGCTTTCCACTATCAAAGCCACTTTCACAACACTTCGTTTTCTCACACAACTTCTTATAAAACTCTCTCGCAAGTATCACTAATTTTAACACAAACACTGTGGCTAACAAATTAACTAGCAGAGGTGCAAAAGGCTATCCTCACCCGATTACACAATGAACAAGAAAAAGAACTCAAATTGATTAACAATTTGCTAGGTGAGATAACTCGTATTATGCTACAGATGCATAATCGTGCTGATCCAGAGGTCGAAAGGTTGCGTGAGTTGCCTCAAGACCATCCAGCTATCAGGGTTGGTCTAGAAATTAAACTCTTTTAAGAAATGATGAAACAGGGTCGACAGGTTGCGTGAGTTATTGTTGGGTGTGTTGCTCATGTACAAACATATAATCTCGGCTCATTCGTTAAACATCTCGTATACAACCATATCATCTCGGCTCATTCAATTCGTTAAACATCTCGTGTATAACCATATCATCTCGGCTCATTCGTTAAACATCTCGTATACAACCATATCATCTCGGCTCATTCGTTAAACATCTCGTGTACAACCATATCATCTCGGCTCATTCGTTAAACATCTCGTGTATAATCATATCATCTCGGCTCATTCATTAAACATCTCGTATACAACCATATTATCTCGGCTCATTCGTTAAACATCTCGTATATATACAACCATATCATCTCGGCTCATTCGTTAAACATCTCGTATACAACCATATCATCTCGGCTCATTCGTTAAACATCTTGTGTATAACTAAAGCTCAGTTAATTAAGGGTGAGTGTGTTAAAGCTGACGTGGCATTGTGTTAAAGTTTAAAGCTGAGTTATTGTTGGGAGTGGTTAGAGTATTTTCTTTTGTTTTTTCGGTGGATTTTAGCGTGACTTAATCTTAATACCGCCAATTTTGTCCATATAATATTCAACTATGTACGGATAACTAATACCCGCGGGGAAACCCGAAAAAACCGATGGATAATATTAATCGGGTATCCGGTGGGATATGGGGCGGGTACGGGTATATTATAAACGGGTTCGGTTATGGGTATACTAAAACCCGCCCCGAACCCGAACCGTTGCCATCCCTATTTACCGGCTATAGCCGGATTTCACCGCCACCTCATCACCATTAGTTTTTTTTTTTTTTTTTTTTTTTTTTTTTTTTTTTTTAAACAAATCTTGCCACGTCAGCTATAGTTAAACCAAACCACAAATTCAATATTCAACCAGCAATTAATCCCTTTACCCGGTCATTTGTAAACACACACAAAAATCAATAAACCCTAATCAACACACACATTCTTATGGCAAACACAAGCACGCAAACAATGAAACCAAATAACAAAAAGGTAATTAGTAATTTGTGTTTTGTAAATGTAATTGGTAAGGGTACAATAACTAGTAGTAATTACGTTTGTACTGTTGATGTGATGGTTGCACAGTATGATACATTATTTGCGATTATTAAGATAGTACTCTATAAAATTTGGAGCCAAAAATTTGATTTTTTCAAGTTTATGCTTTAATTAACAGGTTCAAAGGGAAAATTTTCAAATAATTCAATTGTTAATTTCAAATTACAACTTGGAGGCAAATTTTTGGATCGAAATTTTTTGAATCACAAACGATTCATATTCTTGGTGTATAGCCTCTTTTCTCTCCTTAAAAAAAAGACTGCAAATAAAAAATAAAAATCAAATCTTCTCTCACCATTACTCTCCAAGCTAAGCCATAATCATTTTCTTTTACCCTTTGTTGCTCAAGAGTCATGGAAACTGAACCCATTGTTGATAACCATACTTTGCTTCCTCTTGATCATATTGTACATGATGATAACGCCTTAGAATATGAATCCGAAAAGTCTTCTGATGAAGAAGATATAGATGAGCCTGTAACCAACCAAACACCTGAGATAGTAGCTAAGAGGGGCTCAACCAGGCTAGTAAAGTTTCGCGCGAAGCATGACAAACCTGGTGCAACAAAGCTCAAGGTAACCTTCGATGCACTCGGTAGGGTAACAGGGGAAAACAGAGCAGTGTTTGTGAGTTTTTTAGGAGATGTGGCTCGTGAGCAGATAGGTGTGAAGATTCTACACTGGAAGAAGGTGAATAAAGAAGCAAGAGATAAACTATGGGATGAAATCTTGGTACATATATACTATTTTGTAACCCAATACTACATAAGTTTATGTATGCAGTTACATTATGTGCAACTAATTAACAACATTGTGTTAATCTTTTCAGAAATTTTTTGTTGTTGACGTCCAATACAGAAAATTGATAATGATTAGTCTTGGTAAAATGCTAAGGAATTACAGAAGGAAGCTCAAAGTCAACTACATTTTGCCCAACCTAAATACACCTTCCAAACTGAATGAAGTCCCGGACTTGTATAATACAATAATGAAATCAGAAGACTGGGTCGAGTATGTTAAATACACGACCACCGAAACATACAAGGTTTTAATTAGTCATCTTTAATTAAGTGTATATGTCATTTTATTATTTTCAGTTTGCAGCATTACCGCATCTAAACGCCTTATGATTTTGTGTTTTTAGGAGAAATCTGAGAAAGGTAAAATGGCGCGTTCCCAAAATATTTATCAGCATAAAATGGGACGAGGTGGATATGCTTATGTCAAAGAGAAAATGGTAAGATTACACAATGTTTGTTTTACCAATTAAGAGACGATCAGTATGAGAAATGAATCTGTTTACATTGCCCAATTTGCACATTTGCATTAATACCCTCATATTTTCGATTATCTTGGTTTAACTGTACATGTGTAAGCATCCTCATATTTTCCTTTATCTTGGTTTAACTTTACATGGGTATGCATTTGATGTTTATTAGATCGAAAATAAAGAGATTGAAGCGGATGAAGAACCCCCCCGTGATGTAATGTGGGTGAAAGGAAGGGTAAACAAAGACGGGGAATACCCAAATGATGATATTAAATCAAAGGGAGATGAACTTGTAAGTTTGACTGCTAATTCTATTATTATGCTTATATAGCAGCAACATTTAACTGTGTACTAGCAGTAGTAGCTTGTATACCAGCAGTTACTCTAACAGCATCAAGAAGACTTTTAATCCCAACATTTCCTATATTTTTTGTGCAGAAAGAAGCTGATGACAAGATCAAGGAAGGAACATCGGGTTTTGATGATGGCACTGATGCCATGACATTTGTATTTGGTAAGGAAAAGGGCGGTTATGCCAGAGGAGTGGGAGGTGCAGTAACATACAAAGAGTATTTTGGCCTTCCTCGAAGAAAACAAGAAGCCAATGAAAAAATTGCCTTACTTCAAACTCAACTGGATAATGAGAGACGCGAGCGTGAAGAAAAAGATAAATTGATCAAAAAATTGTCCGCCGAGATGACCGAAAAAGATGTGCAGGTCAATAAATTATCCGGTGAGGTGGAAAACACAAATATAATGCTTTCTCAAATTCTGCAACAGTTGAATGATAAAGGGATGAATATAACTCTGCCAACTTAACCATCGCCAATAGCCTCAGTTGTAAGCCATTTTTTATGTTGTTAACAATTTCATTTTCTAATGCTAACACCACTGATGCTAATGATACTAGGCATTGAACATAAACTGATGAGTGACTGTATTTCTTAATTTATATTGCAGGTGACTCCAATGGCCATTGACAATATTGCAGGTGACTCCAATGGCACTCAGACAAGTGGTGTTGTAAGTCCTAAAGATGCGGGAATTGAGGAGAATTCCAATGGCCTTGAAACTTCTAAAAAGGTAACGGAAACAATGGTAAGTATAGTAATAAAAGATCGCCCTTTGATTTTTGAATTTTACATACATGATCGACT
The DNA here is from genome assembly GCA_021014915.2 of Artemisia tridentata subsp. tridentata. Classification (NCBI taxonomy): domain Eukaryota; kingdom Viridiplantae; phylum Streptophyta; class Magnoliopsida; order Asterales; family Asteraceae; genus Artemisia; species Artemisia tridentata. The sequence goes on from CP139501.1 coordinate 189,448,253, forward strand.
AATGTACCGTGTTTTATATATACGTATAGGAACCTGCTGCTAAAACTGTCAGGCCTAAGCATAACCTTAAGTCACGACGAAACGGGTCTCCAGATTCCCAATCGCTACAAAATGTGTCGTCTCCAACATAACCACTGCCAACAGTATGTATTTCAACATGTTTCTTGTTACTCTTTTGTTTAAATAATGTAACGTGTTTTATATATACATATAGGAACTTGCTAAAACTGTCGGACCCAATAAGCCAAAGCAAAAGAAGCGACGAAACGGGTCTCCAGATTCCCAATCGCAACAAGATGTGTCTCTAACACAAGCACTGCCAACAGTATGTATTTCAACATGTTTCTTGTTATTCTTTTGTTTAAATAATTTCTGATATATACATGCAATTTTTTTTTTTTTTTTGTAGACACTTAAGTGCAAATTCTGGCACACAAAGAAATCAAATATCGTTGCTTTTGGTACCGTATACCAGTCTCATGGAAAGCAAATGCTGCATAACCTACCACTCCCAAATGATTGCTACAGAGTGTCAATTGATTCATCGTTAGTTGATGCAGCATGCATACCGGACGTAGCAAATAATGGGTTCAAAACAGTTAAGGAAGTCGAAGGTAGTTTCGTTGCATGGCCAAAGGATCAAGTTATTTTTGAAGAGGTGGTACGTACATGTGTTTTTTCAACCTACATATATAATTATTCATATGTAATTCAATGTTTGATAGAAGCGTCTTTTGTTTACTACAGGTTACACCAACAAACCATGTGACTAAATGTGTACCACAGGCACCAACGAAGAAACAATATATATCTGCTAACGACTTAAGGCAAACTGCTAAGGGGGTGAAGGTTCAAAAGTCTTTAGATATTTGATTAATTAAGTACGACATTACAATTGTATATTTTGTCCAGTTATATACATTAGAGTTTAATTCAATTTGAAATTTCTTGTGTTTTTTAATATTGTTTTATTTATAATATATATACACATTCCAGCAGCACTAGCATAGTACTAGCAGCAGTAACTCTGCTTCAGCAGGACTACCTTGGACTACCTTAGTACTGCTAGCAGTAGCAACTCTGCTCCAACATTATTGGTCACTCTTTGTTTAATTCGATGTGTGACTAAATAGTACCAAAGGCCACACAAAATAAAAATTCATGTGACCATTGGAAGAACAATGGTCACGCAAAATACACATTTCTTCACTTTAAACAGCATATGGTCACACTTATTAACAACTTTGGCCACTTTATGCTTAATTGTATGTGACTAAATACCCAAAACAAGCATGCTTTGTGTGACTAAATATTATAAAAGGCCACACAAACATAAAATTCAAGTGGCCATTGGATGATCAATAGTCACACAAAATACAAATTTCTTCACTTTAAACAGCATATGGTCACACTTATCAACACTTTTGGCCACTTAATGCTTAATTGTATGTGACTAAATAACCAAAACAAACATGCTTTGTGTGACTAAATATTACAAAAGGCCACACAAACATAAAATTCATGTGGCCATTGGATGATCAATAGTCACACAAAATACACATTTCTTCACTTAAAACAACATATGGTCACACTTATTAACACTTTTGGCCACTTTATGCTTAATTGTATGTGACTAAATACCCAAAACAAACATGCTTTGTGTGACTAAATATTACAAAAGGCCACACAAACTAAGAATTCATGTGACCATTGGATGATCAATAGTCACACAAAATACACATTTCTTCACTTAAAACAGCATATGGTCACACTTATTAACACTTTTGGCCACTTTATGCTTAATTGTATGTGACTAAATACCCAAAACAAACATGCTTTGTGTGACTAAATATTACAAAAGGCCACACAAACTAAGAATTCATGTGACCATTGGATGATCAATAGTCACACAAAATACACATTTCTTCACTTAAAACAGCATATGGTCACACTTATTAACACTTTTGGCCACTTTATGCTTAATTGTATGTGACTAAATACCCAAAGCAAACATGCTTTGTGTGACTAAATATTACAAAAGGCCACACAAACTAAGAATTCATGTGACCATTGGATGATCAATAGTACACATTTCTTCACTTTAAACAGCATATGGTCACACTTATTAACACTTTTGGCCACTATTTTTTAAATTGTATGTGACTAACTCGAAAAAAACAACACACGATGTGTGACTAAATCATCACAAACGTCACATTTATTATATTTTCGTGTGGCCATAGGATGGGAAATAGTCACACATACTGATGAATCCAACAAAACTTGTGCCTAATTAGTCACACATATTCGGGTTTTGGTCACTCTTTTTCGATGAAAACGGCCACAAAATAAACAATGTGACCATATGATACCTACGGTGGCGCGACTTTTTGTCACACACACCCAAAAAAACGTGTGTGACTATATGCATATAGTCACGCATTTCCAGTGTGACGATAGGCAGAATCTGTACCAGTGTCAGATATCTCTTAAAAGATATTTGTTTCATTCTCACGGAGAACACTACATAATCTATCGGCCTCTCACTCCGAGATGTGTTGATTTTGAAAAGGTGGCACTCTGCTCCATGCCTCCGACTACTAAAACTAAAACGCACATTATAGAGTCTAGAGCCATGAGATTCATAAAAAATCTCTTAGGAACACTTTCCAGATAATTCACCTGTGTTCACCAATAAGGACACATGGTGTACATGAGTCTTAATGAGATCTAAGGATCTTGCCAGTTTTATCATGATGGTTACATGCTTCAAACGGTCTACAGTCGTAGGGTGATCTCTAACGACTCACTGAATCGTGGGTGCACTTCGGTGTGTCCGTGTAAGCCCTCTCGGGGGTATCCGGTTCAGAACGGCCTGGGGGAGATTAGAGAAAATCTACACACTATGCTGTTGACGATCTCGAAGTCCTAACCCGTAAGCGCTAGATGATTATTACTAACGGATTTATGCAGCTACCCTCGAACATCCATTAACCATCATCCCATACATCAAGCATCTTTACCTCAGCATACTCATACTTATGAAGAACATTCCTTAGCAAAGCTCAAGTGTTAAAAGTTCAAGACAAGGAGATCAAGTTAACGACCAAGTGTAACAACCAAGTCAAGAGGCTAATCAAGATGTCAAGGACAAGTTCATATGTCATATGATGAAAGATTATGAGGAGATTGTTAGCATAAGGAGAAGAGGTATGAGTATGTTGGAGGACACGACGCATCATCACGAGAAGAGTGTTGATCAAGGCAAGACCGACTTAAAGACGATTACTTTGAAGATCACAAGTGCATGAAGGAACATTGAAAGAAGATTATTCTACAATGACACACAAAGATAAAGACGTTGATGTCAAAAGACCACTCACCGGAGCATCATGGAAATGACCATCCCTTAGGGGGAGATTGTTAGCATTTGGATTTTATAGAAGTGATGGTCATTTGGAGAAGACTATTTAAGTGTGTCGTGTGATGTATTATTATTATGTAAGGGCTTGTGTTGGACTTAGTTAAGTAAAAGATCATGTTAATCATCAAAAGCCCAAGTCCAACACCAAGCCCATCCAAGGCCTTGTAGGGCAACCAAGGCCTCCCCTCAACTATAAATACACACACTCTCCACCATATTTTGTGTGCCTCTTAGTCTAGTAAAGGTGTGAGAGTGTGTGTGTGTTTTATCTTTTGTATTGTTCTCTCAAGGTTAATGAAGCATTCGACATAAGTTTTTATATATGCACCATCTCATCTCATCTTTACTTTCTTTATTTATCTAAGAGTGTCACGTTAGCAGTAGTTGTTTAAATATAGATTAGTTTGTTGTTTAAGGTTCGATTAGTATAGGTTAACATTTCTGATAATGACTTTGGATCTGAAAAACAATGTCTTCCCAGATGAGTTCTGCATAATCAATCTTTTCCTGATTGACTAAACCCTAGAAGATTTAAAGATGTGACAAACGCGGGTGCTCATGACCACTATCCCTCCCTGAGACTGAGCGGGCCATAATGTAATATATGGTTCTCCAGGGTTGTGGGATGTACTTGGCGTTAACCTTTGAAATTTTTGTCAATGTTATTTCCGGTTGTACTTCGTAGCCAATCTCTATCAGGAATTTGAGGACTTCTGCTTCTGTTGGGGTAGGGTAGAATCTGTTTACTGGTTCAGGTGCTTCTGGTAAATCCAAGGCTCTACGAAGATGGTTTGGAGTGACTTTAACCTTTTTGCGATCCATCTTGCATGTAAAATACCTCTCATCCAAGTCCAGCTCTATAGTATTCCACATTTGATGAATGTACAATTCAGGAATACTATCTGATCTGTCCAGTAAGCTTCTGCACTTGTGTCTCTTGAGTACTTCAATAGCAATTTGACAGCTTGGTTCAGCACACTTTATCTTTTGAAAATCTACCCTCGCGTTGTTGTTGCCAAATTCTGCCTTATAACCTTGTGGAAAGATTTCTTCCTTTGTGAGCATTGGGAGTGGTTGTTGTTGTGGTGCAGCCATTTGAGATATCTGAAACATCATTCAGACACAAATTTGCAGGATACATGAACATTAGCGTATATTTAAACTTGTTGTTACACATGTGATCCTTTTAATTGCTTGGTATGATGGCAAGCAAGTTTAAACATTGCAATTTAGTTTCATGTTATTGTTTAAAGAGCAATTTAGACAATTTTCATCTTTTGACCAATTTTGATAGAGATGACAATTTCTATAGAATTTGACAATTTCGATAGAATTTGACAATTTCGATAGAAAATGACAATTTCGATAGATCTTGACAATTTCGATAATTTCTTATACAAGAAATTTCGATAGCTACTATAGACGTACTGTTCATCAGATTATCGCAATTTATCAAATCTTGTCAAATGTTTGTCTGATTTATTCCAATAGTATCCCATGATGTTTCTGAGCCTTATGTACAAATCTTAACACTTTTTAACCACATAATCAAAAGATAAGTTTTAAGCGTGTTCTTCTTAAACCCTAACTATCTAAATCTCATCCTTGGTGAATTTGGGTTCAATTCGAAGGCACAAATATACAATTCAACACATAAGAACAATATCCCAACTGATTAATTACACTACAACATACTCAAATAATTTTCCCCAATTTCTACGCATAAACCCTAAAATTCAATTATGTAACAAACATGTTTCTAGGTTTAATTAATCATGCACACCATGTTTATGGACTAATTCCGACAACAACCTACCAAAGAATTACATCTTAAACTCACAAAATCAAGAAACCCGATATCTCATAAACCGTAGAATTTAAAGACTCGATTTTGGAAAAATTAAGCGTTGGATTGTTAAATCCTTCAAAACCATTTCTTAAAAACATGTATACAATATATATTTACTCACAAAATTGAAGGATCTTGACCGGATTTACTGATTTGATTCTGGCCGTGGATGAAGGTGGGTGTAAAAAATTAAATACGGTGGTTGAAAGAGTTATAACTGTGGCAGATAGCAGTTAATGCAATTCACCCTTTTGTTAAAAATTTGAAACTTTCTCTCTTTTACACCTTTAGTCCCTAAACCATGTATTTTTAGCAATCAAAGTCCTAACTCACATTTCTAACTTTTAGGCTTAGCATTTTTTTTGGCACTAACAACTTTAATACTCCCCCTCGACTTTTGATTGTTTTGAAAATATTTTTAATATCAAGGTGCGTATTTCTTAGATGATTTTACCACCATTCTTTTTGAGGCAACAATTTTTTGAAGAAATTATGCAAGTACAAATTTTTTTAAAAAATTTTAAAATTTTATTTTCTTTCTCCCCCTAAACACTTGTTCAAAAATAATTGTTAATGTTTTGAAATGAACAAAGTGTTGAAGAAGATTTTGTACTTGCGTTTTTTATTTATTTTTTTTAATTTTTAAGAAGAAGATTAAAAGTGAAAATCTTTTTGTGTTTTTTTCATAAGATTATTTACAAAGATAGTTTTGATGTTTGACTCGGTTTAATTGTTTTTAAGAAAATTTTCCAAGTCATTTGGAGTCAAACATCGCATACCAATCTGGTGAACTAATTTCACAAATCTTGCACGAGGCAAGGCTTTGGTGAATAAGTCCGCCAGCTGGTATTCTGTACCCATGAAAGAAAGTTCAATTGTACCCTGTTCCACGTGCTCTTTGATGAAGTGATATCATAGAGAAATATGCTTGGATTTTGAATGCTGGACTGTGTTGCACGAGATGGCAATGGCACTCTTGGAATCGCAGTACATTGGAATCTTGTTGAAGATGTAACCATAGTCCATCAGTTGTGATCTCATCCATATGACTTAAGCACAGCATGCTGGCATGGCCACGTATTCAGATTCCATTGATGACAGTGATGTACAATCCTGCTTCTTCGATTGCCAATATACGAGCTTGTCACCCAAGAATTGAACTCCCCCAGATGTACTTTTCCTTGTATTTAAGCATCCTGCATGGTCAGCGTCTGAAAAGGCAACAAGTTCAAAACCAGAATCCTTCGGATACCAGATCCCCAAATGAATGGTTCCCTTTATGTATCGAAGGATTCTCTTAACGACAGATATGTGGCTTTCAGTTGGTCTCGACTGATAACGGGAGCATAGATATATGGCAAAAACAATATCGGGTCGGTTGGCGGTGAGATACATGAGCGACCCAATCATACTACGGTATTTGGTAAGATCAATGGGTGTTCCATGTATGTCAGCATCTAGCTTAGGGGACGAGGATGACATGGGGGTATTATAGGTGTCACAGCTGGTCATGCCATGTTTTTTCAAAATCTCTTGAGCATATTTGGACTGACTTAAGAAAATAACTTGAGGTGATTGATGAACTTGCAGTCCTAAGAAGAACTTAAGTTCACCCATCATGGACATCACAAAGTTTTGTTTTATTAATTTTGCAAAAGCGTTTGAGTATTTTTTATGGGTAGAACAAAAAATGATGTCATCCACATAAATTTGAACAATGAGAATGTCCTCCCCGTGTTTTTGTATAAACAAAAGTTGGGTCAACTGATCCTTTAGTGAAATGATTAGCGAGTAAGAATGCAGATAGATTGTCATACCATTCCCTCGGGGCTTGTTTAAGGCCGTAGAGGGCTTTCTTGAGTCGGTAGACATGATTCGTATGTTCTGGGTCGACGAAGCCCTCTGGTTATGTAACATACACCTCTTCACGGAGTTATCCATTGAGAAATGCCGTCTTCACACCCATTTGATATACTGTGATATTCATGTGAACTGCATACTCCTATAGAACCTATCACTAAAATACCCCTAGAGAGGGATAAGGCTAAGCGGAGCGAAAAGGGTTTTCCATGAGATGGGAAATGAAAACTATTAGATTCATGTGAACTGCATACGCCAAAAACATTCGAACGGCTTCAAGACGTGCCACTGGTGCGAAAGATTCCTCGAAGTCGATCCCTACTTCTTGACTGAATCCTTTAGCAACCAACCGGGACTTGTTATGAATAACCGTGCCATCCGCATCCAACTTATTCTTCCAGATCCATTCGACAACGTATACCCCTGTTGGTATTTCTACCAATTCCCAAACTTTTAGACGCTTGAACTGATCAAGTTCCTCTTGCATTGACTCAATCCAATTGTCGTAAGTGAGGGCTTCTTTAATGTTTTTTGGGAATTAAATATTCTGAAGATTAAGTATCGGGAAATTCTCTAAGTTATTAAGTCTGGTGGTTAAGTCTGCTAGTGTTAATCCTGGTTAAGTCTGCTACCTGGTTAAGTCTGGTCGTTGAAGATTAAGTCTGCTAGTGTTAATTCTGGTGAGTAACAGAATTAAGTCTGCTCTTCTATCGTTAAGTCTGGTTGACTAAAGTCAATTATACACGTTAGATAATATCTTACCCCATGTGCTCAGTCTTTATCTTATACTCACAGAACAAGTTATAAACATAGATACATGTTGTATCTTAGTTACTGACACACATAAGATAAGCTAGCAAGTTGTTCGACAAGTCTTAACATTATTGTAAAGATCTTTCTTGAACTATAAAAGAAAGATTGTTGACTAACTTTATAAGTGTGTATTAAAAAGATTGTGCTTAATTAATATCTCTCAAGAACAAACACGAAAACAATATCACAAGATATAGAAACATAAGATTCAAGGTTGTAACCCTAGTGATAAGAAAAAATCACTCGTATTATTATCTTAATAATATTGAATCGTTTGGTGTTAACATTGCATGTTCATTGTTCGTTACAAAAGCATTACTTTCCATTTCCATAATTCAAATAACCTTCTAAGTGTGATTAAGTAGATTCCGCATACTTAATCATATTAACTCAATATATCATATACACAAAATCACAAAGGTTTAACCACCTTAACAGTGTATCGGTTCCTCACAATTGGTATCAGAGCAAGGCTGATATAGTTGATTTAGAAGAAGAAGCTTAAGAAATGGATGTTCAAGATACTGCAACAAATGTTGCTGCAAAGTTGCCAATGATCAAACAGAATGAGTTTGAGTTATGGAGGTTGAGAATTGAGCAATATTTTATGGTTCAAGATTATGCTCTTTGGGATATCATTTTGTATGGTGATTCTTTTACACTAGGTTATTCAGATGTCATTCTTGAAGGCAAAACTGATAGAAGAAGAAATACTGGACCAACTACTGGTGATGAGAGGATACAGAAGAGGAATGATCAAAAGGCAAGGAATTTGTTGCTTATGACCATTCCTGGTGAACAAATGCTATCCTTTAGCAAGTATCCTGATGCAAAAACTCTTTTTGAAGAGATTTGTGCATGGTTTGGTGGTAATGAAACTACCAAGAAAACACAGAAGACATTGCTGAAACAACAATTTGAAAACTTTAGTTCAAATAGCAATGAATCACTTGATAAGCTGTTCTCTAGATTACATAAGCTTGTCAGTCAGTTAGCTGTGTTGAGTGTTGAGATAGCCAAGGAAGATCTCAACATGAAGTTTTTAAGAAGCCTACTTGATGAGTTCCATACTCATGTGGTTGTCTGGATGAACAAGCCAGACATTGAAACCATGAAACTCAATGATTTGTACAACAACTTCAAAATTGTTGAACAAAGTCTAAAGAAGTCTGGAATCTATAGTACTAGTTCTGGGAATGTAGCACTCTTGTCATCTCCTAGTACTAGTAAGTCAGAAGAGGTAGATGAAGATGAAGGTGTTTCTAATACTATCTATGGTGGTCCTTCTACTAGTTCACAGAAAAATGCTGCTGGACTTGGAGATCCAGCATTCTATGTATTCATGTCTAGTCAAACTAGTGGTTCTCCTCTAACTCATGAAGATCTTGATCAGTTGGATGATAATGATTTGGAAGAGATGGACATCGAATGGCAGGTTGCTTTACTTAGCATGAGGGCTAAGAAGTTCCGACAGAGAACTGGTAAGCAGATTACCATTGATGGTAATGAAACTGCTGGGTTTGATAAGAAGAAAGTAGAGTGTTTCAACTGTCACAGGTTAGGACACTTTGCTAAAGAATGTAGAAACCCAAGGAAGCTGGATAATAGGAGCACATGGTATAGGCAAGAGAAGAAGAAGGAAGTCACAGTGGAAAAGCCAAGGGCTATGCTAGCCATAGATGGGGTTAACTATGATTGGAGCTTCATGGCTGATGAAGTGGAAGCACCAACAAATACTGCACTGGTAGCCACTGAGACTGCTCTAATGGCATTTTCTGATTCAGAGGTAAATTCCATAATTAAATGTACTGAATCATGCTCTACTCTTAAAGCTTATGAAGATCTTAAAAAGAGATTTGATGATCAACTAGAACAGTTATATGATGCATTAGCTAATTTAGGCAATCATAAAAGAGGAATAGCTGTTCTTGAAAAACAACTTTTACATTTTCAAGAAAATGAATCTAAGTTTACTGATGACATGAATGCTCTAAAAAGAGGCATAGAGTTCAGAGATGAAATAATTTCTAGGCAAAGTGAATCATTAACTAAAGCTAAAAATAAAACTGAAAATGTTAAGATAACAGTAGATGCTTTAGCTTATGCCTAAGAGGGAATTAATAAGATTTGGGAAGCTCAAGTAATCAATAAAGCTAAGTCTGGTTTAGGATACAAATCTGTTCCTCCACCATACAGAGGTGTTCCTTCACCTCCAGGTATTGACCTAGCACACACAGGATTTGCTGAGTTTCAAGAACCAATAATGGAATATGATTCTAAGTCTACTGAGAGTCCTAAGGTAGAGAAAGTAAGTGAGAGTTTATGTAAAACTTCACTTTCTAAGGACAAGGTGTCCTTTGTTAGGAAATTAGATGCTATAGTTGTTGAGGATTGTACAACTGATAGTGATGAAGATGAACAGGTTATGTCTAAACCTGAAAAAGTTAAGAATGCAGGAACAAAGGTTCCTAAAGTGGTCAAAAGGGATACTGTTAGGCCTAAATCAAACATTAAACATGTTAGGCAACCAGTTAAATATTGTGAACAATATAGATCCACTAGCAAGCCCAGAGGTAACCAAAGAAATTGGAATAACCTCAAGTCTAACCAATTAGGTGATGACTTTGCTTTTTACAACAAAGCTTGTTATACATGTGGTAGTTTTGACCATCTTGCAGCTTTCTGCAACAAATGGGTATCTGGGTATGAAAACAATAGGGTGAATTTCAAAAGGCAAACTCCTCAAACTCACTTTCACTCTAGTTCTAATGTTAACAGAACTAAACCCAAAACAGTTTCAGTTAAGTTTGGCTTCAAACAAGTTAATTCTGCTAGACCATATATGACTGTTTACCCAAAATCAACAGCTAAGGGTGCAAAAACATTTTACACACATGCACCAAAAGTTGTTCAAAGGCCCATTCATTCAAAGGCAGTAGTCCAAAAATAAGTTTGGAAAATTAAGGGTTCAACTACAAAACAAGCAGTTAATTCTGCTAGGCAAGCAGTTAAATCTGCTAGGCAAGTAGTTAATTCTGCTGCTAAGGGAAACAGGGCAAATGCTGTTAATGTAACACCCCAACCCGACAAGGGCATAGATGTCACAAGTATATGGTTTCATATCAGAACAAACATAGCATACAATAATAAAACAACGGAAGTCTTAACATTAAATCCAAAATAAATCAACATGACTTATACCAAATGCAAGACAAAATAACCGAAGTAGAAGATCCAATAATCAAATGCCTAAACAATGGCATAACAAAATAAATGAAAGTCCAAATGGTAAAGCTGAATAACTAAGGTCAAAACTCCAAGTCAGATTGCTCTCACCCCAAAGCTAAAACCCAGCTTCCTAGCTTAAGTACCTGCCGCAGGAAAAGAAAACGCGGCTGAGCTACAAGAGCTCAGTGAACAGATATACAGATAACGGAAACGATAACAAGTAGCAGGTAAAACAAATCAGGAATACAGAAAACATCGATACAGAATCAAAGTGAAAGCATAGGAAAGGAATAAGAGAAGAATGAAACAGGAAATAATTAAGCAAATCAGGTTTAGAGAAAACAATAATCTATCACGAGCCCAGACAACAAAACATATAATGCAACAAACCTGTATAGAGTGGCCAAACTCTCAGATAATGTGAAAGACGTGTATCGCACACACCATCAGTCACCAGATATAATAAACATAAAGCATATAACAGATAACAGATCAAATCTAGAGTGCACCCATACGCCCCACAGATAATTCAATAATAATAATATAATGGCCATAGCAGATAATAAATAAGGGACGGGATAGGTCATCACTCTCCTGCCCTAGAGTCATGTCAGAGGTGCGTCAATGACATGGACATGAAACCCTCATGCCTAGTGATTGGCTCGTAATATCAAACTGTAGGTCAAAGGTCAGATGTACTATCAAAGTCAGAAGGTCATATCTTAAGGGTACATGGCAAAAGGTTCATGTCAAGTCTAGAAAGAAATGTCAAAGGTTCAAAATCAATATTTAAGTAAAGGTTCAGAAAAAGAATCATGGCAGACGGTTCAAAATAAAGGTTCCAGATAAACAGGTCACAACAATGTTACACACAGAAGGGAACATAGCAGTGGTATAGGGAATCCTAATAAGGAAAAATGAAATACTGAAAGAAAAGGAAATGAAACGCCCTTACTGAAAAGGGACAGAATATCTGTACCTTATTGCACAGCAGAAAAACAAACAAACACAAAGATGAAAGTCAGGGCTTCTCTTTCTTCACACCTAAGGAAGAGGAAGACAGAATTACTAGAGATTCTAATTCAAATTATTACTAGTTCAAATTAGGTTAAACTCTTATTCAAAGATTATTATGGAATAATGATATATTTTATCAAGTTACAGAAGTTTAGATTTAATTTTGACATGTTTACATAGTTTAGGGTTTTAAATGTAACTTCATCAATTTCCAAGGTCATTAGTGAAAATACTTTAAGTTACAGAATTATATACACATTTTATTTAGAATTACACTTTATTCCCTTAAGTTTTATAATTTACATATTACACCCCTTTAGTTACAAATTTACAAAACCAACCTTATAATTATATATTTTACAATTTAAACCCTACAATATCCATAATTACCAACTAAGCATATTATATTTCAAATTTACAGAATATAACATCAGAAGTTAGTACTTTACATATTTGACCCCTCAGAATTTAGAATTTACATATTTAGCCCTTTAGGTTTACAAAACATATATATTAAGTCATATTTCATAACAATTACATAATTAGCCCAAAAATCCTCAAAATTACACAACAACCTTTTTATATCAGTATTAACACAAAACAACTTCAGAATTCTAGATTTACACTTTTGGTCCCTCACTTTTAATTAATTTCCAAACGTAACCCTAATTTCCCATTAATTCATTATTATGCAATATTTACACTTAGGACCCCAAAGTTATATTTTTCCCACATTCCTACAGATGTATATGATCTTACAAAAATATCCCAGAAGTTTCAAACTTGGAAAAACAGGTCCTTATGCATTTAACTTCAAATCGGTAATATTTTTTTACAAACAATTAGAAACCCTACTTTGCACCAATCATTGAACCATCATTAAATCATCCTTAAAACACATTAAATGATCAGATATTCATCCAAGAAATCAAACCCTAGAAGCCACAATTTCCTTTTATTTTATTTCTTTATTTTTCTAAAATCCGGTTTTATCAATAATTAACCACGTAAAATTTAAGCTTCTAAAAATCAAAACCATATTTTTACCAGATCATATGACTCAAAAGGAACCCACGAAAAATAGTGAACATGCCCAGAAAATTCGGTTAACATATATTGCATATTTACGTATGTTTTAGACACTAAAATTACAACGACTTGATTTAGGCCACTATAATTCGATCTATCATTTTTCCCAGGTCTATTACATCATAGGAGGTCTAAATAAAATAGCCATCAAGCCCAGAAATTCGGATTTCATATTATTGTGATTTACGTGTTCTTTAGCCATAATATTTTCATACGCATAGAATTAGCATGCATGGATCGATTTACATATTTTATATGAGTTATATAACATCTAAATATCACTGGAAAAATGCCATATTAATTTTAACACTTTTGGTTTAGTCGCAAGAATTATTACCTTGATTTAGAGTAAGTCGACAAGAAAACAAGAACAAGAACAAACCAAGGAGAAAACGCAGCAACTCTTAATTTTCCTAGCTCCCTTGAACCTCCAATAACACCAGAAAATTTCTTGTTCAAACTCATAATTCGTACAGAAGCTTGGTCGAATTTTTTTAGATCGCTAGGGTTTAGGAATGTTTAGTCGGTTTGTTTTTTTTTGAGGATAAAATAAAGAGATATGTTTTAACTTATGAGAACCGACTTTAGGGGGGGGGGGCAAGGACACGAATTTTGGCCCAAAGAATCAAGAAAAATATTTGTGTTGATTTACTTAATCTTCTTTTATTTTATTTGACATATTTTCTAATAATAAGAATTAAAACATTATATTTATTAAATTTGTATAATTTCGGAATTATATATATAAATGTGTAAGTTAATTTTTTTGAACATTTAAAATGATGAACATTGTCCCAGAAATTATTTTGTTTCAGATATAGTTCGATTTCAGATGTTTTGGAATTATTTCGGAATTTTATAAGTTATTTTATAAGGTTTTATATTATCAGGGGTAATTTGGTAATTTTACGGGTTATCTGAATTTCAGGTATTACAACTTCTTCCCCACTAACAAAAAAATTTCGTCCTCGAAATTTGCAGAAAGCAGAAGGAAAAGAGAGAGTAGAAACGAAACAAGACATACCAGATTAAAACGAGAAGTGCGGATAACTAGCTCGTATTGATTCCTCGGTTTCCCATGTAGCCTCACGCTCCGGGTGGTTCTTCCAAAGAATCTTTACGAACGGAATAACCTTATTCCTCATGACTCGTTCCTGACGATCAAGAACCGCTTCCGGCTCTTTAGACAAGGACATATCAGGTTGGATCTGATCAAGCGGATAAGATACTACATGCAACGGATGATAGTTGTATCCCCTCAGAAGAGATACATGAAAAACATTATGCACATGAGATAGCTGAGGAGGTAAAGCCAGACGATAAGAAACCTCCCCAATACGATCCAGAATTTCAAACGGTACAATAAATCGAGGACTCAACTTGCCCTTGATTCCAAAACGCTTAACACCACGGAAAGGAGATACTTTCATAAATACCCGATCACCTACATTGAATTGCAGATCCCGGCGGTGCTTATCAGCATAACTCTTCTGACGAGCACGCGCCTCCTTCAATTTCTCCCTAGCCATAGCTACCTTTTCATTAGTGATCTCGACCATTTCAGGTCCCTCAATCAGACGTTCACCTACTTCATTCCAACAAACAGGAGCCCTACATTTCCTACCATACAACATCTCGAAGGGAGCCATACGGATACTCGCATGCCAACTGTTATTATAAGCAAACTCCACTAAACACAAATACTCATCCCAACTACCGGTCCATTCCAAAGCACAAGCCCGTAAAATATCTTCCAAAGTCTGAATGGTCCTCTCAGACTGACCATCAGTTTGGGGATGAAATGCAGTACTAAACTTAAGACGAGCGCCCCAAACTTTATGAAGTCCTTTCCAGAAACGCGAAGTGAAACGAGGATCACGATCGGAAACAATAGACGAAGGCATACCATGCAATCTAACGATTTCCTGCTGAAAAATATCCGCCAACTGACTGACAGTATAGGTCATACGGATAGGTAAGAAATGAGCGGATTTAGTTAGCCGATCAACGACCACCCAAATCGCATCATGTCTTTTACGAGTAACAGGCAGACCAGAAACAAAGTCCATGGAAATCTCATCCCACTTCCATGCCGGAATCTCTAAAGGCTGTAACAAACCACTAGCCCGCTGATGTTCAATCTTAACTTGCTGACAAGTCATACATCTAGCAACAAATAATGCCACATCTTGCTTCATACCGTTCCACCAGTTAAGTGCATCACCTTCAAGCTTAAACACAGCCAGACGAGTCTTAAACTCGTCCTCACAACCTAGCACCTCAAACAGCTTCTCCATGTGGGTAATCCAGTCCTCTGCAGCATGAGGAGTAGCAGCAGAACTGAAAGACAACGGCTTGAGTTTGTTGAAACTCTCAAGCCACCCAATCATGGTAGTGGGTCGGCCCCCACCACCAGAAGAACTACCAGCACCTCCAGATGAACTAGCTCCACCACTGATAAGCCGGTTAATCACCGCATCAGTGTTAAGACCCGGTAACAGATTGGCTATAGCATTAGCCACCAAAGCCTCCAGATTGGGGATTTCAGCATCCCCTCCAGCATTATACTCCTGATGACGAGTGTTAACCATCTATAGAATTTTGAAGACGATTAGTAAGATCAAGCAAAATATGATAGAGCAGAATAAGGGAAAAGAGTACGCGAAAGGAAACCTAATGTCTACCCAATCCTCACAGGTCAATGGCCTAAGCCTAAGGGTTTCGGATGCCTGTCGCTTTGATACCACAAATTGTAACACCCCAACCCGACAAGGGCATAGATGTCACAAGTATATGGTTTCATATCAGAACAAACATAGCATACAATAATAAAACAACGGAAGTCTTAACATTAAATCCAAAATAAGTCAACATGACTTATACCAAATGCAAGACAAAATAACCGAAGTACAAGATCCAATAATCAAATGCCTAAACAATGGCATAACAAAATAAATGAAAGTCCAAATGGTAAAGCTGAATAACTAAGGTCAAAACTCCAAGTCAGATTGCTCTCATCCCAAAGCTAAAACCCAGCTTCCTAGCTTAAGTACCTGCCGCGGGAAAAGAAAACGCGGCTGAGCTACAAGAGCTCAGTGAACAGATATACAGATAACGAAAACGATAACAAGTAGCAGGTAAAACAAATCAGGAATACAGACAACATCGATATAGAATCAAAGTGAAAGCATAGGAAAGGAATAAGAGAAGAATGAAACAGGAAATAATTAAGCAAATCAGGTTTAGAGAAAACAGTAATCTATCACGAGCCCAGACAACAAAACATATAATGCAACAAACCTGTATAGAGTGGCCAAACTCTCAGATAATGTGAAAGACGTGTATCGCACACACCATCAGTCACCAGATATAATAAACATAAAGCATATAACAGATAACAGATCAAATCTAGAGTGCACCCATACGCCCCACAGATAATTCAATAATCATAATATAATGGCCATAGCAGATAATAAATAAGGGACGGGACAGGTCATCACTCTCCTGCCCTAGAGTCATGTCAGAGGTGCGTCAATGACATGGACATGAAACCCTCATGCCTAGTGATTGGCTCGTAATATCAAACTGTAGGTCAAAGGTCAGATGTACTATCAAAGTCAGAAGGTCATATCTTAAGGGTACATGGCAAAAGGTTCATGTCAAGTCTAGAAAGAAATGTCAAAGGTTCAAAATCAATATTTAAGTAAAGGTTCAGAAAAAGAATCATGGCAGACGGTTCAAAACAAAGGTTCCAGATAAACAGGTCACAACAAAGTTACACACAGAAGGGAACATAGCAGTGGTATAGGGAATCCTAATAAGGAAAAATGAAATACTGAAAGAAAAGGAAATGAAACGCCCTTACTGAAAAATGACAGAATATCTGTACCTTATTGCACAACAGAAAAACAAACAAACACAAAGATGAAAGTCAGGGCTTCTCCTTCTTCACACCTAAGGAAGAGGAAGACAGAATTACCAGAGATTCTAATTCAAATTATTACTAGTTCAGATTAGGTTAAACTCTTATTCAAAGATTATTATGGAATAATGATATATTTTATCAAGTTACAGAAGTTTAGATTTAATTATGACATGTTTACATAGTTTAGGGTTTTAAATGTAACTTCATCAATTTCCAAGGTCATTAGTGAAAATACTTTAAGTTACAAAATTATATACACATTTTATTCATAATTACACTTTATTCCCTTAAGTTTTATAATTTACAAATTACACCCCTTTAGTTACAAATTTACAAAACCAACCTTATAATTATATATTTTACAATTTAAACCCTACAATATCCATAATTACCAACTAAGCATATTATATTTCAAATTTACAGAATATAACATCAGAAGTTAGTACTTTACATATTTGACCCCTCAGAATTTAGAATTTACATATTTAGCCCTTTAGGTTTACAAAACATATATATTAAGTCATAATTCATAACAATTACATAATTAGCCCAAAAATCCTCAAAATTACACAACAACCTTTTTATATCAGTATTAACACAAAACAACTTCATAATTCTAGATTTACACTTTTGGTCCCTCACTTTTAATTAATTTCCAAACGTAACCCTAATTTCCCATTAATTCATTATTATGCAATATTTACACTTAGGACCCCAAAGTTATATTTTTCCCACATTCCTACAGATGTATATGATCTTATAAAAATATCCCAGAAGTTTCAAACTTGGCAAAACAGGTCCTTATGCATTTAACTTCAAATCGGTAATATTTTTTACAAACAATTAGAAACCCTACTTTGCACCAATCATTGAACCATCATTAAATCATCCTTAAAACACATTAAATGATCAGATATTCATCCAAGAAATCAAACCCTAGAAGCCACAATTTCCTTTTATTTTATTTCTTTATTTTTCTAAAATCCGGTTTTATCAATAATTAACCACGTAAAATTTAAGCTTCTAAAAATCAAAACCATATTTTTCCCAGATCATATTACTCATAAGGAACCCACGAAAAATAGTGAACATGCCCAGAAAATTCGTTTAACATATATTGCATATTTACGTATGTTTTAGACACTAAAATTACAACGACTTGATTTAGGCCACCATAATTCGATCTATCATTTTTCCCAGGTCTATTACATCATATGAGGTCTAAATAAAATAGCCATCAAGCCCAAAAATTCGGATTTCATATTATTGTGATTTACTTGTTCTTTAGCCATAATATTTTCATACGCATAGAATTAGCATGCATGGATCGATTTACATATTTTATATGAGTTATATAACATCTAACTATCACTGGAAAAATGCCATATTAATTTTAACACGTTTGGTTTAGTCGCAAGAATTATTACCTTGATTTAGAGTAAGTCGACAAGAAAACAAGAACAAGAACAAACCAAGGAGAAAATGCAGCAACTCTTAATTTTCCTAGCTCCCTTGCACCTCCAATAACACCAGAAAATTTCTTGTTCAAACCCAGAATTCGTACAGAAGCTTGGTCGAATTTTTTTAGATCGCTAGGGTTTAGGAATGTTTAGTCGGTTTGTTTTTTTTTTTGAGGATAAAATAAAGAGATATGTTTTAACTTATGAGAACCGACTTTAGGGGGGGGGGGGCAAGGACCAGAATTTTGGCCCAAAGAATCAAGAAAAATATTTGTGTTGATTTACTTAATCTTCTTTTATTTTATTTGACATATTTTCTAATTATAAGAATTAAAACATTATATTTATTAAATTTGTATAATTTCGGAATTATATATATAAATGTGTAAGTTAATTTTTTTGAACATTTAAAATGATGAACATTGTCCCAGAAATTATTTTGTTTCAGATATAGTTCGATTTCAGATGTTTTGGAATTATTTCGGAATTTTATAAGTTATTTTATAAGGTTTTATATTATCAGGGGTAATTTGGTAATTTTACGGGTTATCTGAATTTCAGGTATTACAGTTAAGGCCTCAGCATGTTGGGTTTGGAATTCAACTAAACCCAATGTTGCATCAACTATTCTCAAAAGATTAAATTACATTGATGCAAGAGGCAGATCCAAGTCAGTAATGGCTTAGGTCCCCAAAAGAAACTAATACTCCTTATTACTGTGCAGGAACATTCAATTCAACAAGAGGATCAAGGATACTCAGATAGTGGATGTTCAAGGCACATGACAGGCAACAAGTCCTATCTTTCTGATTTTTAAACATTAGATGGTGGCTATGTTACCTTTGGAGGAGGTGTTGGTGGCAAAATTTCCGGTCAAGGTACCATTAAAACTGGAAATTTAGATTTTGAAGATGTGTACTATGTACAAGAGCTAAATTATAATCTTTTTAGTGTCTCACAAATGTGTGACAAAAAGAACAAAGTTCTTTTCTGTGACACTGAATGTCTTGTGCTTTCTCCCGATTTTAAGATGCCTGATGAAAGTCAAGTACTTCTTAAAATTCCTAGAAAGGGCAATATGTACAGTGTTGACATAAAGAACATTGTTCCCAAAAAGGATTTAACTTGTCTTGTTGCAAAGGCCACATTGGATGAATCAATGAAATGGCATAGAAGGCTTGGTCATATTAATTTCAAAACCATAAATAAAATTGTTAAGAATGGTTTGGTAAGAGGTTTACCTCACAAAAGATTTGAAAATGATCAAACATGCATTGCTTGTCTTAAAGGCAAACAACACAAAGCCACTTGTAAGCCCAAGATTTTTAACTCTATCAATCAATCATTGTTTATGCTTCATATGGACTTATTTGGACCTGTTTCAGTAAGTAGTATAATGCATAAGAGATATTGTCTTGTTATAACTGATGGCTATAGCAGATTTACATGGGTTTTCTTTTTAGGTTCTAAGGATGAAACTTCTAGCATTCTTAAGACATTCATTACACAGATAGAAAACCAAGTAGACAAGAAAGTGAAAGTCATTAGATGTGATAATGGGACAGAGTTTAAGAATAGAGTTATGGATGATTTCTGCAAAGAAAAAGGTATTAGGAGAGAATTTAGTGTTGCTAGAACTCCACAACAGAATGGTGTTGTTGAGAGAAAGAATAAAACACTAATAGAAGCTGCTAGAACTATGTTAGCTAACTAGCTACCTATAACTTTTTGGGCTGAAGCAGTCAACACTGCTTGCTATGACCGGAATAGAGTTTTAGTTGTACAGCCTCACAATAGGACATCATATGAACTTTTTAGAGGTAGAACTCCTACAATAAGATTTCTTAGACCTTTTGGATGTCATGTGACAATTCTCAATACCTTAGACCATTTAGGGAAATTCGATGGTAAAGCAGATGAAGGATTCTTTGTTGGATATTCTCTTAATAGCAAAGCATTTAGAGTATACAACACAAGAACTAGGATTATAGAGGAAAGCCTACATGTGGAGTTTTTGGAGAATAAATCCAATGTAGAAGGTCAAGGACCAAAATGGCTATTCGATATTGAGAAACTAACCAAATCAATGAATTATGTGCCTATTGTTGCAGAAACTAACGATTTTTCAGGTTCACAAGCAACAGATGAGGCAAGGTTAGAAAAGGAGACAAATCAAGATTATGTGTAGATGCCAATATGGTCAAGTACAAGTGTGGAATCAACTTCAACAATTGCTGAATCTTCTTCTGGTAAAGCTAAAAAAGATGTTGAATTTGAAAGAAAAAAAGATGGAACAAAGGAACAAGAAAATAGTTCTATTGTTGATAATGCTACTGAAACAGACTTAACTGAAGAAGCAGAATTAACAAAGGAAGCATAATTAACAGACGATGAGGTGGATTTGAGCAATCTCCCACCAAACTATCATGTTCCACTTACACCACACACCAGAATTCACAAAGTCCATTCCCTAGAAAATGTGATTGGAGATGTACAATCAGGTGTGAAGACAAGGCAACAACTAATGTCTTCAGACCAACAAGTGCTTCTTGATGCCCTTTATGCTTCAAAACAGCATGAGTTTTCAAACTCTTGCTTGTTTGTATGTTTTCTCTCACAAGCTGAACCAAAGAACATTCTGAAAGCCTTAGATGATTCAAGCTGGGTAGAAGCTATGCAAGAGGAGCTTCTTCAGTTCAAGATTCAGAAAGTTTGGGTGCTAGTTGATTTACCTAAGGATGCAAAGGTAATTGGCACTAGATGGGTTTTCAAGAATAAAAGGGATGAAAGGGGAATAGTGATTAGGAATAAGGCTAGATTAGTAGCCCAAGGGTACACACAACAAGAAGGTATAAACTATGATGAGGTTTTTGCTCCAGTAGCAAGACTTGAGGCAATTAGGCTTTTCTTAGCTTATGCTTCATTTTTAGGCTTCACAGTTTATCAAATGGATGTCAAGAGTGCATTTTTATATGGCACAATTGAAGAAGAGGTGTATGTCTCACAACCTCTAGGATTCATTGATCCTGACCATCCAAACAAAGTGTACAGAGTAGTAAAAGCTCTTTATGGCCTTCATCAGGCACCAAGAGCTTGGTATGAAATACTGGCTTCCTACTTAAAAGAAAATGGATTTCAAAGAGGAAAGATTGATCAGACACTTTTCATCAAACAGCACAAGAAGGATCTACTGTTAGTGCAGGTGTATGTGGATGATATTATCTTTGGATCTACAAGGAAGGAGATGTGTTTGGAGTTTGAGAAGCTTATGCATGATAAGTTTCAAATGAGTTCCATGGGGGAACTTACATTCTTTTTGGGTTTGCAAGTTAAACAGTCATATGAAGGCATATTTATTAGTCAAGATAAATATGTTGCTGAGATACTTAGAAAGTTCAACTTTGCTGATTCAAAAATGGCAAGCATACCAATGGATTCTGAGAAGCAACTTCCAAAAGATTTAGATGGAGAAAATGTGGATGTACACACATACAGATCTATGATAGGATCTTTGATGTATCTCACATCATCAAGACCTGACATCATGTTCTCTGTTTGTGCTTGTGCAAGATTTCAAGTAACTCCAAAGGTTTCTCATTTAACAGCAGTCAAGAGGATTTTTAGATATCTCAAGGGTCAACCTAGGTTGGGTCTATGGTATTCAAGGGAATCACCTTTTGACTTGGTAGCATTTTTGGATAGTGATTATGCTGGTGCTAGCTTGGACAGAAAGTCAACAACTAGAGGATGTCAATTCCTTGGGTGTAGACTTATCTCATGGCAGTGTAAGAAGCAAACAATTGTGGCTACTTCAACAACTGAAGCTGAATATGTAGCTGCTGCAAGTTGCTGTGCTCAAGTCCTATGTCTTCAAAACCAACTTCTTGACTATGGGTACAATTTTATGAACACTGTTATTCATATTGATAATAGTAGTACTATTTGCATTATTAAAAATCCAGTATAACATTCTAAAACAAAACACATTGAAATTAGACATCACTTTATAAGAGACTGCAATGAGAAAAGATTAATTCAAGTTCTTAAAATTGCTTCAGAATAAAACTTTGCAGATCTGCTAACAAAAGCTTTTGATGTTGGAAGATTTCAGTACTTGGTAGCAAGTATTGGAATGCTTAATCTTTGAATATTTCAATCTAATGTGTTTTTGTATATAAATTTTTGTTTGTACTGCTAGCTTTGTCAGTTAATACTACTATTACAAAAGTTTGTACTGTTTATACAAATTTAAATTGTGTTATTCATACAGTTAGTTCTATGCTTATTCTAATGTAAGACAAGTACTTTGTACATTGTTCTTTTGGTTTTAGACTAACAATTTCAGGTATGATCATGTGAACACAAAGGATGTTTCAAGTGAAATGGAAGCAGCAGAATGATAATATCGGTTGCTAACATAATAGGTTTATGATAGAAAGAGTTTGGGAATTTCAAACCTCCTTAAAACTTCTTTCTTGAAGCTTGATTATGATATTTCACATTGAATTGATGACTTAGTTGATCAGAAAGTAACTGATATAACTCACTTTCTATCATTTTATACTTTTAAGTATAATGAGCAAGTCTAAGGACATCTGATAGAAAGAACAGCTAGTAAAAGTGAATCTAACACTTGTGTTAGAGGCAACAATTGCTATGAGCTGGAAACCCTGTCAAGAAAGCCTTTTGAATAGGTTTATCTTTACACAGGCAGTTATTTATAACTGAAAAACATTGGTTCACACACAACCAGAGGTTGCAATAAACTGAAATTTTTATTAAATGTCTGTTATACACTTAATCCCTTCGAAATGGTTGAAAGCAGTATGATTTTTCTCAATAAAATCATATGCATACTGCTAAAAGTTAAAAAATTTCTTAAACAGATTTTTGGAATAAAAATGACTCAGAAAACCATCAAATGATGGATTATGAGTTATTGCCCCATGAATCACCTCTCATAGGAGTTAACACACCTAGAAGTGATGAGGGCAGCAAATTAAACTCTTAAGGAATTGATGGCTACATGTACAACATTGTCTGATAACAATTTCTAATTGATTGCTCAGATGATGGGGAGAGAAATATTTTGGTACATTATGAGATCTTCCAAACAGGGGAGGAAATGTTATTTGCATCTTAGGGGAGGAAATAAAGCCCAAGGAAGATTAACCAGTGAAAGGGAGGAAAAGACAAGAGCATACAAGATGATGACATGGAAGTTGAAAATGACGAGAATAGAGCTGATTCTGGAGTATTATATATATTCAGAAGGGATGAAGCATTCCAAAGGAGAAAGTTCTATCTAGGTTAAATGAAGAAAGCTTTCAATTTCAATTTCAATTCACTACATTTGTTCATCACTTGCAAAGGCATGCTGATAGATGATTTCACTTGTTGAAACAAGCATCCAAGATACACAGCACCATTGCCTCTTATAATTCCTCCATCCAAGGAAATTGCACCATCTTTTAGGTATTGAATGAAGCCTGAAGATTGGTTCTGATATTGTTAAAGTCAAAGATCAGAAAGCAGATAAGTTACAGAGTTAGATATTAAACTTTCAGAATAGAAGAAAGTTCAGTCCATGGGTCTGACTATGAAGTGTTTGAAAGATCTTCACAATTCCTCATTTAATTCAGAAAAACATGTTGAAATGGATTCACATGTTTAGGGGAGGATTGTTGGGAATTAAATATTTTGAAGATTAAGTATCGGGAAATTCTCTAAGTGATTAAGTCTGGTGGTTAATTCTGCTAGTGTTAATCCTGGTTAAGTCTGCTACCTGGTTAAGTCTGTTCGTTGAAGATTAAGTCTGCTAGTGTTAATTCTGGTGAGTAACAGAATTAAGTCTGCTCTTCTATCGTTAAGTCTGGTTGACTAAAGTCAATTATACACGGTAGATAATATCTTACCCCATGTGCTCAGTCTTTATCTTATACTCACAGAACAAGTTGTAAACATAGATACATGTTGTATCTTAGTTACTGACACACATAAGATAAGCTAGCAAGTTGTTCGACAAGACTTAACATTATTGTAAAGATCTTTCTTGAACTATAAAAGAAAGATCTTTGACTAACTTTATAAGTTTGTGTTAAAAAGATTGTGCTTAATTAATATCTCTCAAGAACAAACACAAAAACAATATCACAAGATATAGAAACATAAGATTCAAGGTTGTAACCCTAGTGATAAGAAAAGATCACTCGTATTATTAGCTTAATAATATTGAATCGTTTGGTGTTATCATTGCATGTTCATTGTTCGTTACAAAAGCATTACTTTCCATTTCCATAATTCAAATAACTTTCTAAGTGTGATTAAGTAGATTCCGCATACTTAATCATATTAACTCAATATATCATATACACAAAGTTACAAAGGTTTAACCACCTTAACAGTGTATCGATTCCTCACAATGTTTTTGGGTTCTGATTGACAAACGGTGAGTGCATAAATGCAAGTTTCACCTTCTGTATGGAGTCTTTGTCGTGTCATGGCCGGGTTTTCTAGGTTGCCAATCACATTCACAAGAGGGTGATCCTTAGTCCACTTGTGGGTTGAAGGGTAGTGTTGAAAATTTTAGTTCAAATTTGACGGATCCAAATTGCTCGTGGATAATTCTGCAATGTCTGAAATGGTGGGAGCCGGAGCAAATGGATTGAAAAACGCGTTGCCGTTAGAATTTGCAGGTGTGGGTACTTCAGAAGATAAAGAGGGACCATCAGCTGCATTCGCAGTATTTGAAGCTGTTTGATCTACTGATGATTATGTTTCTGTTGGTGGCGCATCTTCAGCAACTACTGTAGTAGTAGTTACTGAGGTATCAGGTGCTTGATTGTTGACGGGTTGTGCAGTGGAACTGGTGGATACTTCAGAAGCACGACTAACAAGAGTGTCATCAAATAACGGAGCAAACAAGTCTTCCATGTCCTTATGATTGAGAGAGAGAGGTACAACTGATGGATCAGGGAAGTTTAGACGGTTAGAATCGGGTCCTAAGCTGTTTTGCTCAGAAGCAATGTCCGTAAGTTCATCGAAATGAGCATGTATGGTCTTTTGAATTTCTCAGGTTCGACGGTTCCAGATTCTAAATCCTTTCGAATTCTCGCAGTATCCAACAAAAATCCCTATGTCGACTTTGGCTTTTAACTTTCCAAGATCATTACGATCATCATTTGGGTAACAGAGAGCCCCAAATACATGAAAGTAATTTATGTTCGGTTTTCTGCGGTGAACAATTTCATATGGGGTTTTGTTGTGCCATTTGGTGATCATGCATCGGTTTTGGGTGTAGCAGGCGATGGAGATAGCTTCAGCCCATAGGTAATCCGGTAATTGAGCATTAATCAACATCGTTCTTGCGGCTTCCACTAACGTTCGGTTTCATCTTTTGACCACTCTGTTCTGTTCTGGGCTGCGTGCAATTGATGTTTGGTGTTCAATCCTTACTTTCTCATTGAACTCATGAAGGGTGTGATTCTTAAATTCGGTTCCATTGTCTGTTCTAACTTTTCGGACGGTGTTGCGGAGCTGAACCTGAATTTTGGTGAGAAAGGTGATGATCATTGACGGAGCTTGATCTTTACCGCGAAGAAAATAAACCCAAGTCCATTACAAAAAGTCATCTACGATTACTAGTATATACCGCCTCCCATTGATAGTCTGAATACGCATTGGGCCACAAAGATCCATATGGAGAAGTTGGAGACATGATCTGTACTGTGCTCGGTTTTTGGTGGAAAATGAGCACGAGTACTCTTCCCTTGTTCACAAGCTGAGCAGAGGTGATCTTTGGCATACCAGAATCTAGGAAGACCATCGACTAACTTATGACGAGCCAGCTTAGTCATTGTTTTGAAATTCAGGTGAGACAGACGTTTATGCCATAGCCATGCCTCTGTATAATGAGCCTTGGAGAGCAAGCAAATCGGAGAAGAGGTGGTCATATCTGAAAATGAAATGGTGTAAAGACTTGTGCCGCGTTTTCCTGTCATAAGGTCGTTTCTGTGTAGATCGCGAACAAAGCAGGTTTTCTCCCTAAATGCTACTTCCAAGTCCCCATCACAAAACTGCCCGACGAAGAAAAGGTTGTGTCCAAGGCCTTCAACGTGATACACACGGCTGATTTCAATGTTCCCGTTGACATAGTCCCAAATCCCATGATAGCAGCGAAGTGGTCATTCCCGAATCTGACAGTGCCGATGAACTTTGCGACAAAGTTTACTAGAAATTTCAAGTTGCCTGTCATGTGTCGGGAACACCCGCTATCAACAATCCAAAGGACGATTTGAATCACCTGCATCACAAGGAGATGACACAGATGGAAAGTTGGTAACGGTGGATCCCGTTGGGTTAGTAGCACAGTTTATAAGCATCTTTGGTACCCAAGTAAAACTAGGTTTATGCTGTAGCCAACGCTGCCAGGTCCAACTAGATTGTGCTTTCTTCCTAGTATACGCACTTGGTGATTGGATTGTTCTAGGTGGAGTTATGGTCTTGTCAACGGTGGTCTCAGAAACTACTTTTGGCGGTTTTCCTAAAATGGACTTAGCAGCGGTAATGAGCCTAGAGGAAGTGCCATTAGTACGTTTCTGTGTACGAGATAAAAGGGTTCTTGCAATAAATTTTTGATGATTACCAGTAAAAATACTAGTACGACAAAACACACAATAAGCATCCACAATAACATCATTACAAACATTCATTGTCTTAGCATTCCTTACATCATATTTAGAATTACACTTTGACAAGTTGGATTCTATTTGTGACATAACATGCGTCTTATTCGACTTCCTATTGTGAACTTCTACTCCTTCATTTTTGGTGAGCAACTCTTAGGTTTCCAGACTCTAAACTTCTTGTTGGTCTTTTTGGTCTTTGAACTGCTAACTGTAAGAGGGATGCCTAATCCTATAGAAGTTGAAGCTTGCACATTAGAGGTCTGTGGAGATGCTTTCTTAGGTGTTTCATCTATTTTGTACATTCCTGGGGAAATCACATTTTTATTTAAAAGTTTCCCTTTCTCAAGTACTTTGAGTTTTTCTTTCAATTCAATGATGATGTGTTTCTGTTCTTGAATTTTTGAATCAAACTCTCTGTTTAAACGAATAGTATCATTTCTGTTTTTGCAAACTTGATCAATGTCCTTTTCGTATTCAGAAATTTTTTGTTTTAAAACAGCATTTTCTTTTTCAAATTGACTATTAGAAGCATGACTGTTTTGAAAAGACACTAATTCCATTTGGTTTTGTAACTGTAACTCAAAGTCAAGAATCCAAGCCTGACACCATTGCAGTTTATGTTTGAGTTGGAAGATTTCTTTTGAAAGTTTATTTTCCACATCATCATTGATTTGTCGAATTCTCTCATTTTCTTTTGAGTAAACTGCAAAAATCATCCCTGTGGTTTGTGTAATTTTGCAAGAATCATCCCTATCTCAAACGTTTAGCATTAAACATCCCCAAGTCCACAAACGTTCAGCAAAAATCATCCCTGAGCACTAACGAAGTTACTTTTCCCCGTTATCTCCCCCACGTGCAATAACACGTGAGGGTATTTTTGTCAATTCCTGTTTCTCCCCCACGTGCAAATACACCCCTTTCCCGCCCATTTCCCCACCTATATAATCCCTCTTAACCCCACACATCCATTTTCCCCAAACCTGCTTTTCCCTAATTCTTTATAACCCTAATTATGAATAACCCAAAACTTTGTCATCACTGTGGGGCACCAACAACAATTACCACATCATGGACACCAATTAATCCAGGGCGACGTTTCTTTATGTGCCCTAACTGTGGCTTTGATGATTGGATGGATCCTCCAATGTGTCGAAGATCTGTGGCTATCATACCTGGGTTATTGAACAGGATCAACAATGTTGAAGAAACATCTAGGTTGAATGCCCGTAAAGCTAGAAGGATGATGATGTTATTGTGTTTCAGTTGGGTTTTTTTTGTTTTGTATGTTGTCATTATGGGTTGACTAATATTGGTCATGAATGGAAAAGTCAACTAGTTTCAGTTGGGTTTTTTTTTGTTTTGTATGTTGTCAGTATGTTGTCTTTATGGGTTGTAATATCTTATGAATGAAAAAATGGAAAGTTTGTTATGCATATGTATTGTTCTCTGTATCTTTTGTTATGCAAAGTAGTAAAATACCATTAGTGAATGTCTGCAAATACCATAAGTGAACAACCAAAACTGAACCAAAGTGAAAGAGCTATGAGCCACTTAAACTGCAATTACCAAATAACAAATACCCATGTCTGCAAATACCATAAGTGAACAACCAAGTACCAAGCCTGCAAATGCCAAATACCCATACTGCAATTACCAAATAACAAGATCATTACAACATTGTTTGACAGTAACAAAATAACCACTTAAACTAACAATAGTTGCCATTACTGAGTTACCACCTAGTACAAAATAACCACAAGTTTTTGCAAATACCAAATACCACAAGTTTTTGCAAATAAAAAGTGTTCAAAATAACAACTTAAAACTAATCATAGTTGCCATTACTGAGTTGCTCTTGATGCAGTTCTTTTTGTTCTCTTTTCCCCTCCACTTGCAGATTCTTGACTTGCTCTTGATGCAGTTCTTTTTGTTCTCTTTTCCCCTCCACTTGCAGTACCTTGTCCTCTACTTGATGAAGCTGGTGGTCTTCCTGTACAAGTCCTTTTGTTATGTCCAGTCTGCTTACACTTGCAACAGGTAACAGTCTTTCCTTTTCTAGACAGTTTGGAACCATCCACCATACTTTTGCTTGACAGTTCATCAGCTGACTTTTTCCTTGCCTTGGGTGGCCTCCCAATCTGTGGGTGGTGCTTTGGTGGAGTGATAATGTTTGGTGATGGATGTTTTCTCCATAAATTTTTACCAATGACAGGATTTATTTTGTAGCTGTAAACCTTTTGCCAAGTGACCAACCAATAAGCAGGATGCACCCAGCTTTCAGGTGTCCCAACTTCCATGTTATTTGCAGCCATCTCCCATATAGTTGCTAAGGCATGCTTGCAAACCATCCCTGTAAGTTCCCACTTTCTGCAACTACAGGTCTTCTCTTGCACATCAACAACAACTTGATCATCCCATGGTCCCTTAACACAATACTTGTGTCCACCATTCCATGTTACCTTCAAATTTCATTAACATAAGAGACCCCTTTAACACAATATTCACTCTAATAAAACAAGTAATAAAGAAGATAAGAAAATAAGAAAATACTTTACCCTATATGCTTTGGCTTTAATTTCTATTTGCTTGAACAAAGCAGTTGCAGCTGGTGTAAGAGGTCCATTGGATTTCTCAATAACTTTTTGGACATTCACAATTCTTCTCATTAAATACTCCATTACAAACTCCAAGCATGTGATAATTGGCACATCCCTTCCATTTAGCAGTTGTCTGTTGAATACCTCACACATATTGTTAAGCAATACATCACAGTGAGACCTGCCTGCAAATTTTAGAAAAGACATAGTATATTAATTGTGGAAATAGGAACAAATTATGCTATCTAAACAGGACTAAACTATGTTACTAAAGCTTACCACTAAAATGAGATCTTGACCAGTGTTGTGGTGGGATCTTTTTCAAGTATTCATAAGCCTTATCATTCACCTTCCTAAGTTCATCCATGGATTTATCAAAATATGGGACAGTGCTAGCAGTTGCAGCCCTCCACAAAAGGTCCTTATACAATTTACCCCTCCATTGCAGTTTCATATTTTCATGTATATGCTTTAAGCAGAACCTATGTTCTGCACAAGGGAATAGCTTTGCAATGGCAGGTATGATACCCTATGTTTATAACAGTTAAAAGAAGAAATAAGTATATTAAAATAAGTATATTTAAAATTGCAAAGAAGAAACAAGAAGGTTATAACAGTACCTTTTGTCTATCACTCATAAAGGTGAAATTGGAGTTCTTGCCCAAATCCAGATCATCTCCTAAGCATGTAAGAAACCATGTCCATGAACTTGCTGTTTCAGCTTCAACCAGTGCATAAGCAAGTGGATATGTGCCATGATTTGGATCCACACCAACAGCAGTTAGTAACTGACCAGGGTAAGGCCCTTTCATAAAACAGCCATCAAGTCCTAATAAGTCTTTTAATCCAGCTTTAAACCCTTGCTTAAGAGCTCCTATACAGACATAAATCCTTTTAAACTGCCTTTCTAATGAAGCTGGATCAGTACACCTTTCAACTTCAATTTTTACTGTGGTGTTAGGGTTTGCACTTTGTAACTCTAAAGCATAATCTCTTAAACGTGCATACTGCTCTCGCCAATCTCCTGTTACCTTCTTGCTTGCTTTTTCCTTTGCTCTATAGATCTTGTGTTCAGAAACACCCAAATTATACTTATTCTGCAGTTGATCTTTAAGAGATCTGATTGGAACCTCACGATTAGTAACAATTGTCTCTTCAATTTCTTTGGAGAGAAAGGTATTAGTAAGCATTTTTACTTTCCTGTTTTGAAGACAGTTGTGTACATCTTCAAAGGTTTTTACTGTCCATGTTTCATCTTCACTGTTTTTGGATTTGGATATGTGACAGACCCATGGACAAGTTATTTCTTCATATTGATATGCCCCTTTCTTCCCACCTACTTTTATTACTTGTCCACAAACCCTATTAGACACATTTGGGCCTTTAGCAGTTGGGCTAGAAACATTTGGGCCTTTAGCAGTTGGGCTAGAAACATTTGGGCCTTTAGCAGTTGGATAAGTAAACACTGGTGTTTTACCTCTACACACCACCCTTATTCTATACTTGTCATTTTTCCATATATAGAGCTGTCTTCTAGTGGCCACAGACAATGCATACACAGATTCTTTAATGGTTTTTTTATCACCAAACTCTTTACCAATAAAAAATGGGGCAGAAGAAGTGTTATCAACCCTTTTATTCTTTTCATACTCTCTTCTAAGGTTTTTGATTGCTTTCTTTCTTTTTCCCTCTTTTTCTGAATCACTGTTACTTTCAAATTCATCTAGATCAATTTGAACTGCAAAATCATGTTCACCTTCATTGTCAGAGACAGTTTGAGTATCACAACCAACCCATTCAACCCCTTTGTCAGTGTTTGCAAGAAATTCCTTCATATCAACTTCAACTTCATTCATCAAGTGATCCTCATCAACATAGTCACTGTCTTCCTCTTCACTATCAACCTCTTCATCACTTTCACTAACATCCTCTTCACTATCAACCTCTTCATCACTTTCACTAACATCCTCTTCACTATCAACCTCTTCATCACTTTCACTAACATCCTCTTGACTATCAAACTCTTCATCACTTTCACTAACATCCTCTTGACTATCACTATCTCCTTCTTGGTCACTATCATCCTCTTGTCCCATAACACTACCCTGACCAAGATCAGTCCCCTGCCCAATATCATCACCCTTTCCTAAGTTACTTCCTTCTCCAATATGCCATTCAATTGCTAAATTATTCCTTTTTTTGGTCACTTTCTTCTTAACAGTCTTAGGGTTCACTTCATCTGGGAGTTGTTCTATCATTACCTTTTGGGGTGACTTAAAGTAAGTTTCAAGACATGTAAACCCATGTTCAACATAAACCTCAATTCTTTTACACTTATCTATATATTTTGTCATGCCCAAAACATCTAAATCACTTCCTAATGCTTGTAGACCATAATCTAAATTATTGTTAGGTATTTTGTAATGATAATACATGATATCTTTTCTATCATAACCTAACTGAACAATCATATCATTTAAATCAATAACTGAAAACAAATCAACATCTACCATATCAAAGTAGTTGAAACTGCCTGACTTGTATTTTCTATTTGGTGTGTCAGTGAAATATCCACCATGGTAAAGCTTGATTGAGAACATGCTTGGATCATTAACTGTAAAAAAACAAAACACAAATCAAAACTAGGGTTAGACCACCACATTATCCACAAAAAACACAACACAAAATAGGGCATTGGGTTATAACTTACTATATGCCTGTTCTTCATCAATTTCTTGTTCTTCCGTACGAATATGCCACTCAGAAACCACCATTGTTAATGTTTCTTAACGATTATAGATTTAATTAAGGATTGTGCATAGGATTTAGGGTTTATGTTTGATTTTCGATCACTTTGAAAATACAGAGAGTTGGTGAAGTGTTTTTATGTTTTTGGGTTTATCCGAATAAAAGAAATAGAAGGGGAAATAAATCAAGAAGGACAAAAATACCCTCACGTGTTATTGCACGTGGGGGAGATAACGGGGAAAAGTAAATTCGTTAGTGCTCAGGGATGATTTTTGCTGAACGTTTGTGGACTTGGGGATGTTTAATGCTAAACGTTTGAGATATGGATGATTCTTGCAAAATTACACAAACCACAGGGATGATTTTTGCAGTTTACTCTTTTCTTTTTCTCAAATTCTCAATCTCAAGGTTTAACATCTCAGTATCAACATTGTGATCATCAACAATCATCTCATTACATGACAGATAAATGGAATTCATGATGACAGATATTATATCAAAACATAGAACATTTTCCAAGAGTCGATCTGCTTCTTTTTCCAAAGCTTTCTTTTGACATTTTTGTTTCAAAATCTTGTTTTCTTTTGCTTCAAAAATGTTCATCATTGATGTAACCTCTTTTTGGAGTTCCTGTTCCCAGTGTGTAGCACAAAGTCGCAGGTGTTGAACGTGAGGTAAAAGTTGTTTTTGAAAAACTGCTCTCTTTTCTTTCTCATAAGGAGAGAGAAAAGTAGAGACTTTGATTTCTGAGTTCGGTTCAATTGCATCTTCCAAAAGTTTTATGTCTTCCATAAATGTTTTAAAATATCTTAGGACGCGACATTGTTTTGGCATTTGGGCAATAACACTTGGATTTGGTAAAGGGCCATTAACTTGTGCTACAGTGGTTACTGGAACAACTTCAGAAGTTTCATTCTTTTCAATCAAAGACCATGTTTGTTCTGATTTTTCTGTTTGAGGTACAAAAGTCTCACTAATATGAGATACTCTCGAGTAGTCATAAGGTTTATTATATTAAACATTACTCAATTTAGATCGACTC
This sequence comes from Artemisia tridentata subsp. tridentata, assembly GCA_021014915.2. Classification (NCBI taxonomy): domain Eukaryota; kingdom Viridiplantae; phylum Streptophyta; class Magnoliopsida; order Asterales; family Asteraceae; genus Artemisia; species Artemisia tridentata. Next base: position 189,481,992 of record CP139501.1, read on the forward strand.
TCGTCCTCTGGTTCCATTTCTTCTTCATTATTATACTCAACAACACGCATGAAAGTATCATCAAATAATAGTTTTGTACTGTACAACTTTGGATTTTCCTTGAGTGCTTTGTGTAAAAAACTTGGTTTATCACTTCCAATAGCCAATCCATATCCTTGGGGTTGTGGTTTTACTGTTAGTTTCTGAATGATTGTTATAGATTTACCAGTTTTATACACAACGTTTTGAAATTCTTTAAGTTTGGATTCCAACGTAACAATTTCTTCAAGATATGAGTCAACACGTTTCCTTGAAACTTGTTTTTGCTCAAGAAGATCATTTTTACATGTTGACAACTCTTTTTTTGTTTTAGAAAGTTCAGAGTGTAACATGTCAACTTGTTTTTGAAAGTCTAATCGTTCTTGTTCATTTTGAGAAATCAATTCACTTTTGGAAACGGTTAACTCATGTACTTGATGGTCCAAACCTTTTGTTTTTACATATGATTGTTGGAATGCAACCTCAAAACTTTTCTCACATTTTTCTTTGTTTTCAAAATTTGAAAGTTGCAGTTTGTAGCACTCAAGATCCTTAGTTAGCAGTGCAACCTTTGCTTTCAGGTTTCTGTTTATTTCATTGCATTTATCAATCTGGGATTTTTGTGCATCTAATTGTGTTTGGGTGGTCAGCAGCAAGGTCATGAGCTCTGGATCTGTATCATGCAAAAGATCATTTTGTTCAAAGTGATCATGGTTATCATCATCGAGAGGATCATCAAATGAAACAATGGGGTTAATTTGATCTTCATCAAATGTAACAACGGTGTTTATTTGATCATCGACTTGAGAGGATACCGATGAGTCAGTTTGATCAATATTTTCTTGTGCAAATGAAGATGCAGAGGGTGATACAATTTCGTGAATAAGACATTCAGATTCATGTACCTGAGACAAGCCGTCGGTATCATACACCGGGCCTGTTTCACCCATATGCATTTCTTGCATGTTTGCCATCAACATTACGGCTGCATTTGCCTCCAGATCTTCCATGTCGTCTTTTGAGTATGCATTTGCCATAAAGTTGTGCTCTTTCTCAGTCAAGATACCAGCTTTTTCATCTTTGATAGCCAAAAGAAGAGCCTCCTTGTGATATGCACTGCCCATTGTCCTTGGCTTGGGGCATGCATTGGCCATGTGACCTTTCCCTCCACAATTATAGCATGTTATTGATGTGTTTGCAATCCCTTTCCCTTTTTCAACAATCTGAGCCCTCTTCTGTGAATTACCAACATTTTTTCTGCTATTCCCAACTGAACTGAACCTTTGTCCCCCAGAGTTCCCCTTGTAACTGCCTGAACCAAATCTCCCTGAAGCCCTGTTTTGGATTTCAACCCTTCCGTCATGAACAACTGCCTGATTCCTTGTGTTTGATGAAGACCTTAGACGATTGTTGGACTTGTTTAAGAATTTGCTGAAGGCACGAGCAATTAGAGCAAATCCTTCATTCAATGAGTTAAAAGCATCGTCTTCATCATTGTCCACGTTGGAGTACATCATTGAATCGGTGTTGTCGTATGAAACCAGTTGATTGTCAGAATATTGAGGTGATGCTTCATATGGGACCAGTTGGTTAGATGAAGGTTGTGAGGGATAACCTGAAGGATGTGGTGTCTGAACAAACTCCTGATTTGTGGGTGGTGCAAAGTGCGACTGAGCAATTAAAGCAAGAGAATTTGGTGTTGATGATGGTAAATATCCTCCTCTTGCTGCTATGTCTTTGGCAACTTCCGATTGATGATGCTTCAGATAATCATACAATAACCGGTAGGAGGTGTTGGGTAGATTCTTGGCTTGGCGAACAAAGGTAACATGCTTTTTCCAATCGAGGCCAAGACAGCTCAGAAACTTGGTATTGACTGCAATCTTTGGAAGTTCAATGTTATGACGGTCCAAGTCATTGATTATGTTGGTGAATCTGTGATAGTATGATTCTAAAGATTCCCCGGCCTCAATATGGAACATAGTATATTCCAGATAAAGCTTAGATTCCATGTCCTCCTGATTCAGTTATGTTCCTTCCATGAGAAGGTGTACATTCTCCCACATGTCTTTTGCCGTCTTCTGAGCATCAATACTGCGAAAGATGGGATTCGGAATTCCTTGGAGTATATAAGACATTGCTAACTCATTTGATTCTTGTTGAAGAACTTGTTTTGCTGTGAGTTGAGCAAGAGGAATAGGAGTTGTAGTTGCTTCTCTTGGAGGAATTGCAGTGGGATCTCCAGGAACTGTAGTAGTGGGAACTAGATATGGGCCTTCAATGATAACTTTCTTTAAGTACTTGCCATGGGGTTTCTTTAACTCAATAAATCGAAGAAAACGACTTGACCACTGAACATAATTTCCTGGTGTTAACATTGGGGGTGTATCCAAAGATCCTGCTTCACATCTGGATTGTTGGCTGCTGATAGCCTCGCACATCTGGTCAAACCAGTGTGGTTGTTTTGGTGGGAGTTGGTAAGTATGCATTGGTTGTTAAGGAATGATTTGTTGCTGAGGAGCTTGTTGTTGAGGGAAAATTTGATGTTGTTGCACGAAAGCTTGTTGTTGATAATATGGTGGTTGATGAAATTGTTGTTGTGGATGATAATGTTGTTGTTGATACTGCTGTTGCTGATTAAAAAAGTAGTTGTGATTTGGTGGTTGAGACATTCTTGTGTTTTGTGTGGATCTTGTAGACAATTAAGATGTGTGTTATTTGGTTTTGGTTTAGTGATGTTCTTGTTCAATTTCGATAGATTACTGTTCACAACAATTTCGATAACACTGTTCACACTTTGCCAATTTTGATAAGGATCTGAATTGCGATAAGAGTCTGAATTGACTGTGAATTGCGATAGCACTGTAAATTGCGATAAGTCCAAGAATTGTGATAAGTCTAAGAATTCCGATAGCTTCAGCAATTGCGATAGAACTGACAATTGCGATAAATTATCTAAATTGCAATAGAAAAGGCAATTTCGATAAGTTAGCAGAATTGCGATAGATCTTGCAATTTCGATAGGTTATCTAAATTACAATTCTTATCACTTTCTCAATATCTTATACAAGATATGAGATTCGCCTCCAAGTCGAAGTATGTTTACAAACTTATACAAGCAAGGAAAACACTGAACTCCAATTTCGATAAATCATTAGTCTGCTAAAATTGTGATAAACCCTTGGTGACAATTCCGATAACTCCTTATACAAGGAATTGCGTTAAACCCTCAAGAGCAATTGCGATAAACCCTCTTTTCACGAATTGCGATAAACCCTCTTTTCACCAATTGCGATAAAATGTTAACTTTTTCAGTTCACTTTTACGCTTAGAAAACGATGTTTTAACCGAATGTTTTGGTTCAAAAACGTTTAATAACACGTAAATATTAAGAAAGTTACAACCTTTAATGTCTAAACCTAGATTTGGTGAATTTCGATAAAGAGAAACGAATGAAAACTAGTGTTAATCTAATAAAACTCGAACAATAAATCTAATAGAACTCAACTTTCGACAATAAATCTAATCTCTACTCACTATAATCACTTTTTCACTTTACAAGTTCGAAAGTTAGCGAAAGAAATGAGATTTTTGGTCGTTTTTAGCCACAAAACCAAACGTAAATCTACTAAACCTTGAATAACGATCAAACCTACACTAATAACATACAACTAATTATCTTCTAGCGAATGATACCACCTGATAGGTCCTATTTAAGTAATAACACTCGAACTACTCTACATATAAACTATTAACCACACGTAGCAACTACTAAATGAAACTAGTAAATAGATAACGAGAGATAGAATGAGATGAAGAGAATAAGATTAAGAAGAGACGGATGATTCATTCATTCATAAGAGTGTCAGAACTTCGACTACACAATGAATAAAACCAACCACAAATAATGATGCATGTCCCTTCTATTTATAGAGCTAAATTCGGGTGGCACATGCATGTTAGCTTCTAGAAGTAATTCATTGGATCCCAAGGCCCATGGACTCCTAATGAGCCGTGGGTTTTAACTAGCATAGAGTCCTAATTGTTTAGCAACCTATTATACATAAATGACCTACACTTGAATAGTTTGAAACGTGTTCCCAACAGAACCTCTTATTGTAGGCTCTTAGGTCATTCCCTTTTACAATCAACTGGTGGAATTCCTCCTCCAGTTTCCTTATTTCCGTACGGGGGCAGTATTTCTTCAGTATTTTAGTTTTTAGTTCAGCCCAAGAAATTTGATATGCTACTTCCATACCCATGGTTTGGGCGGTAGCATTCCACCAAGACAATGCATCTTCCCGTAGGGTCCCCGTAGCAAAGGTGACCTTGTTGTTCTCTACACAGTTGCTTCTCATGAATACCGTCTCTGTAATCTCAAACCACTGAGCTAATTCGGTCACTCCTTCTGTACCTTTGAAGGAAGTTGGCTGGCAACCTATGAAGTCTTTATATGTGCACTTGCGAGGTGTAGATGCCTCGCCTTCAGTTGTTGCCCTGATGTTGTTACTTAAGCGGGCTGGGGTACTTGCTTGAGTTTCAAGAGCCGCAGCAATGCCATTGGCAACCAGTTTTTGAACATCTGCAGGAGTCATTGCTATTGCGGGAGTGGTAGTTTCCTTTCTTGTGCGAGGCATAGTTCTATTAATGCCACAAGAAAACACAGAATTTAGAATTCACATGATGACCATGTTAGAATGATTTGAGTAATAGGGTAATTGCAAACAATTCCTAACGATATTTTTGCAATGTGAAATCATAACCAACTAAGAAATCATAAATCACGACATGTTTGGGTACTATCGTAAATCAATGATCAACTCTTGGTATAGGTTTGATAAGGAACAAAGTGATTCATCATCTACAAAAGCCGAAGTTCAGCAACTTTCTCTTCCTTCATCAAGTTTCTTCTGAAAGTTTCTAGTAATTGTGAGGGAGATGGATCATTGGGACCTACTATGCGGGCCCGGCTCTGAAAGGGTGAATCCTTCTCTGGACTCGGCTCCCGTTGGTGAGGTGCAGACGGGTATGATTGGATTAGTAGATGAATAGTCGGGTCTGACCGACGGTGGAGGGGATGATGATAGTAGTGCTAGTAAGGTATTCTAGGACTCCATGTCCGATGATGAGGTTCTAAGGTGTGATACGATAGGCATGGTATTGTAGTAACCCGAAAGTTGTAAATGTAAGTAATTGATAACATCAAATATGTGAAAGTAAATGTGAAATAATTAAGTATGTGAGAGTAAGTGTGAGATGTGAAGATTAGTTTAAAATAATCTTAATAGGTAATGTACTGAGCACGGAGGTAAGCAGCCACGGAGGGCTAAGGTGGTATGGTGTAAAAATCATTCATTTTGAAATTGTAGTTATAGTCCAATGTTTGAAAACATTTGGTTCTCTATAACTATGTCTCTGATGCCAATCAGTAACACCCCCTAAATTATGATATAACAGCGGAAGACTAATCAGGGTATTACAGGGAGGATCGAAGTCATAATCATAGAAAATGGCTCAAAAGAGGTGTTTTGAAAGTTATTGCCATTCAAATAATATTTGAGATACAAAAATGAAATATCAGAGTTGTGAAATCCCATAAAAGGGTTTAGCAGTTTGAACTGAATGACATAATTTATTTTACACTACAAGAACCATCAGTTAGTGCCCACTCCGTATGTTGTCTGCTCCGTTAATTACCTGAGATAAACTTGCTTAAAAGTGTCAACACAAAGGTTGGTGAGTTCATAGAGTTTATAAGTAAACAGTTGATTTCAATAATTTTGGGTGTGAGGTGATAATTGAAATAAATACTAATATTGATGAAATAAGTAGTGAGTTTCGTTGGGTAAAAACCATAAGTAATTTGCATGTAAATCAGTTGAACACAAGTTTCAAGTTTAAGTTATACGCCCGAAATGTAATAATGGTAGTATCGTATCATGACTACGGTACTTTTGTAATTCTGTATACTGCCCTAAGTCTCATGACACACAAACGTTAACAATGTACCGCACAAACGGCATGCAACACACCAAGTTAATGGAGTGAGTTTTGGCCTTGTATAGGAGATTTGCCGTCTTCCTATTTTGAATTCTCAAATAAAGTTTATTTGGTCGCCTAACCGGCTAACACAAATGGGGCGTCAGCTGCCAATAGATCTATTCACTATATTCGCGTTCACTCGCAAGTGATTAATGGTTCATGATGGGAGGGACCTGTAATAATGGCAATAGTAATGGTAACTTAGGCAATATCAATCAGGTATAGCATACATAAAATAGTACTTGGGTTCATGTTTGTAGCGTATATCTCCCTAGGAGATAGAAAAACATATAAAAGTAGGTATATGAATTTATGGTAATTCGTAAAAGTTCATAGTACTTGTGAAAGTAAAATCAAGTAGTTGAGCATGTATCTCCCCCGAAGAGTTTATAAATTTGATAAACGAGTAAAAATGGGGCTATGACTCACCTTGTGTGTAACTGGCAATGTGAAATACAAAAGCAAGTGAGATTACGGTAACGGCTTCAACACACGACCTGAATAATGGTAAAGTCTGAGAATTTGACATAATATGAATGGTGATCGTGAAAACGAGTAACGGATAACGATTTGATCGTTGATGTGAGTGTGATATGCTAAAAATGATTAGAATGCTTAAAATGCTTAAAGTTCAAAAATAATATTATCTTGTTTTTATGTCTTTGAAATCATAATATCATTTCCTCGAAAGTGGTGAAACGAAACGTTAAGTTAAATCGTTTAAAAATTCGTTATATATAAATATAACGTAACATGTTTATATATATTAAAACGAATGGTACAAATGCATGTGATGGTGTTGAAAAGTGTAAAAATATGAAATAAAAATGAAAAAGGTATAAAGTTTCTGTTGGAATTTGTACTTTTACAGTTTTTACAGTTTCTACCCTAACGGAGTTAGCGTTGCATCGTTAGTCCTTGGTTATACTTTTAGTCTAAAAAGGTCAAACTTTACATTCTAAACCTCCAACTTACTTTTTTTTTAGAATTATCTACCCTTAGGATTCTGATTTTACAGTTTTGATCATAGTTTTGGGGAGTTGGCAGTTTTAGTCCCTAAGGTTGAAATGTTTTGCAAACTTAGTCCAAAAATCACAAAAAGGGTAGGAAAAATTATCCGAAAGTTTTACAAATTTTACATAGCTTATTCAAGTCTAATGGAACTGCTTATTAGGCCAGAGTGCTTATTCTTAAGTTAATGGTCTAAAAGAGCCAATTTAAAGGCCCGTTAACGTTTTTAAACCCGAGGGGGGGGGGGTTTGAAGGGAAGTTGGGCTAGGTCTTGGGCTTATTCTAAGGTGAAAAAAGCATAAAAATTAAGCTTAGTTGACCAGCTTTTACAGATTGCTTAATATTAGCTTAATGGGCTTTTGAGCCCACTCGAAATAAATAGAAAGTTTTGAGCAGTTTCATGAGACGTTTACTTTGGCGATTTTTAAAGGCTTTCAAGGGCTTAAATTAGGAAACTCCAAACACGAAATTATTAGGTGGGTGTACGAAGAATTGAGTCAAGTAATAAAAGTAATACGTTATGTGTTCGAATTAGTTTTTACACGTCCATTTCTAAGTCGACAGCGTGTGTTTTAAATAATAAAAAGACTTAGAATTATTTTGAGTCTAAGTTTATACGTGTGACTTGAACTTATAAATGGTGTTCGTAATGCATGAAAACAAGTATATAAATGTGGTGTGAGTGTATAATCTTGGTTCCTAGCCTTCCATAATAGGAGGCAACCAAGTTTTGCTAGAAATGAATAATAACGAGACGTAAAAATAAAAAGAAACTAATATGCGTTCGAAACATTTAATATACGATGCATGGTGATGTAAAATTCAAAGAAAAGAATTAGAAAGGAGTTGTGAGACTTACTACACCCTATAGGTGGTGAGTTAACGTGTAGGAAGGATTAGGATCACAAGAAAAACTCCAAAATCTCGCTAGAATAATAAACCGAGCTTCGAAATGGAATTTTTATGCTTCGAATGTAAAAGGGAAATTCTTCTTGGTCTTTCTTTAGTTCGAATGGAGAATAAAAAGAGTCTATAGAGTGTATAAAATGCTAAGGTGTGAACAAGAGAGAAAAAGGGTGTGTTGTGTATTCGAAGGTGCATGAATGCATGTATATTCGATATATACTACTTTTAAGAACAAGTGAGGATTTGTTTGAGATCTCATTCGAAGGGCAGTGAGTTGGGGGGGGGACAAAGAGAATGTTCAATGGTCTTGAAAGTCCAATGTGTAAGAACCAAGTGGGGGTGTAAGTAATTTTTGTGTGTGTCGATTTATATACAAACACATATATGTTGATATCTTACTTTTTAGACTCAAGAGGATTTATCATTAGAATCTTGGCAGAGATTGTGTAAGAACATGGACTTTAAGAAGATATTGTGAAGAGTATTAGGGTGTTGTGAGTGTAGGACTTGGATTTGGTTTGATTTGGTATAGAAATATATGTGTCGACATACACTTAAAAGTCCAAACTAATATTGCAACGTGTGATATTGGCTTAGAACGTAAGAAACACACTTAGGAACTCTTAAATGGTCTAGGAAAAATAATAGAACTAGGTAAATTTAAGTTTGGGTTGAATTGGTCATTTTGGTGAAAATATATTGAATCCGAGTGGGTGTGTGGAAAGGTTATTCACTTTGGCCTATGTTACTTATCAAATATTGGAAACAAGAGATGAAATTCGACACACTCATTCTTTGGTATGAGGAGATTCAAATGGTACAAAATGTTGCACATGGTGTGTTTTGAATTCGAGAGAAATCAAGGCAAAGCTAGGGTGAGTTGGGCGTTTGTTAAATAAGTTAAATGGGTTGTATTGGGCCTGGATGAACAGTAACTGGCCTGGTATGTTGGGCTGAAATATGTAAGGGTCAGTTTGGTGATGTTTGGTGTATATTTGGTTTTTGTGGTCCGCGTGTGAGCTCGTTCTGATATTTGGTGAATCACGTTTCAACGTGTTTGAGTTATTAATACATAATAAACAAAAATTCAAAATTTTCCCATAAAAATGGTTAACTGAACAGTGATGATAATTAATATTTGATTAACGTTTACAAATTACAGGGGAAATTTACAGAATTCTACAAGCATGGCTGCAAAGAAACATGGTTGCATAATGATGCCATCCGGCCCTTGCCCCACCAAGTTATGGACACCATATTTCACAACCCACATCATTTGTGTCAAAAAATAGGTGTTAATCATCATAGCCCTACCGTACGTGAAGCAACAAAAGGTGCTTTGGAGCAAAACAAATGTGAGCTAAACTGGTAGCCACTTACAACAAATAAGTCTGCTAAGAATCCAAGAAAGAGGATATAGCCACCATGGGTGCAAGTCTAGTGACCTGCCTCACTAAGATGTGCACCATCTAAGATACAATCCCCTTACCCCATAGACTGATAGTCTGTTCTTACAGCAAATATGAACATAACATTACATATATATATATATATATATATATATATATATATATAGTGGTATATATATATATATATATATATATATATATATATATATATATATATATATATTACATTTAGTGGGATCACCTAACCCGTTTCTTTGTCCCACCAGTTCCGTCCTTAACACATAAGTAGCAATTATTAGACTCATATTTTTAAACCAAATATGTCAAAAAAGTTCTAGACGAAGCAGTGGCTGCAAAGAAACACGATTGCATAATGATGCCATCCGGTCCTTGCGCTGCCAACTTACGGGTCCAATATGTAGGAAATAACCATATTGATTGTGTGGTTGATTCGGGTGGTCTTGGCTCATGGAAGATTAAGAATCCCATGGTGAGTTAGTGAGATGTTAGAGAGAGAGGTGGAAACCCTTGAGAGAAACCTGAATATTAGATTAATGTGTGAAATGTGACAAGAGTTCCAACCCTTCCCAAGTGTGGGAAGGGGTATTTATACTTCTACATATTTGTGCCCCTAGTGGGCTGTGGAGTGAGCTGACAGTGGGGAAAGCCCCGACCCACTCCACAAATATAGATACGACTAATCTAATAAAACTAATATTACTAATAATACTAAACGAATATATATAAGCCTACGAGCTATATAAATGCTAATTAGATGCTCGGGGTGACCGAACCTTCATATGAATATTTATATTCCTAACAATCTCCCCCTAAGGGAGGTCACCCCGGAAATAATAATTTAAATTCTAGCATTCTTTCTTCTGAACTTGTATTTATAGCTCGTAGTCTTTGATTCTTCAAAGTCTTGTATCTTTGTGCATTCAGCAGTGTTCGTTAGATGACTGTTTGATTATCTTGGATGATCTTTGAGTATTCTTCGACTTTATCATCCAACATTTGTTTCCAAGTCATCTTTCAGCAGTATGTTTCCATGTGATGTGTAAATCTTTGAGCCGACATGCTCACACTATTTGATGTCATGATCTTTAGCATCAGAGTTTGCAGAAGCCGTGTTGAAGGTCTTTTTGGTTGATCATGACTTTGTTGAATTACAATGATGATGTAGTGTGATCATGTGGTCATGGAGTGATTGTTGAGTCGACATGCTCACACTTTTCTGGATCATGATCTTCAGCTTCAGAGTTGCGGAAGCAGTGTTGAAGGTCTTTTAGGTTGATCATGAATCCCTTGATTAAGTTGATAGCGAAGTGTGAACATGTGATGATGGATTGGCATCTTGTCTGCAACCAGCTACAACAGCAACCAGCTACAGCATCCAACTGCTACAACCGCCAGAAGTTCCTGCATACGACAGTTAGCAACAAATCGACCGGTACTTATAGGTTTGGACTTCGAGATTGTTAACAGCATAGTGTGGAAACTCTCTCTAATCCTTACCAAGACCGTTCCTAATCGAAAACCCACAGAGGGCTTTTTAAGACTATGCCGTAGCATTTCAACGATTAGGTGAGTCGCTGGAGATCACTCCACGACTGTAGACCGTTTGAAACCGTCGCGACCACTAAGCGTAATCCACGAGGAATTACCGAAGTGACCTGCTTTCAGGGCTGCTTGATGTTGACCCTGGCAGGAATTTCCATTCAATCATCGAGAATTACATTAGTAAATTCTCTCATAAATGTTCTGGCAGATTGCTAAGATCTGCGTAGGACTCATGAGTTTACAACTGGTGTCCTTAATGTTGAACAACCAGTGTAGAAATAATTCGTGTCCCTATGAGATCTTATTATGCATCTCGTGGCTCTAGACTCGATAGTGCGTTTTGATTTAGTGAGCGGAGGCTGGAGAGGACTGCCACCTATTCAATATCATCTAACTCGGAGTGAGAGAGACGATAGGAATGTATTAAACTCCGTGACAATTGAAACAAGAATCCTTAGAGGGACCTTGAGTGGCTAGGGAGGGTTGTGCAGCGTATCACTGGGTCCATGATACTTTGTCTTCAATGCCAGCAATTAACTAAGTGATTCTGACAGCATATGTATTGACCCGGTATCTGCCTAAGTTGTAAGGAGGGCTATTTCTTTTCACCCTTTATCTTTACAATTATTTTTCATTCTTCAACCCCTTCAGTGCTTACCGAGACTTCATTACTAGTACCTTGTTGGGTTTGTTCCAGTACTAGCTCCATCTCAGTCGGCACTCTTCCCTTAATCACACTTTTCTCCTTTTTAATCATACCTAAGGACTTCTACACTAACTAGTGGATTGTCCCTGGGTAGATCCCTCCGGCTCTGGCGGGATCGTGGGAACTTGAGCCTAACCTAACCATCCTTATAACTCCATGCATTAATTAAAATGGTCGGTCTTTGGTGTACTTCCACGATTGCCATAAACCAAATCTTTGAAAAATCTCTCAAAGTGTTCATGATTCTGAAACACATTTTTGCAAACACTTGAGAGTTTTATATTTTTCAAATGCTCCCCCTCAACATGTGCTCGGTTGATTGTTTTATAAATTTGCACATGTTAGGTAGAGCTCGCACTTTTTGAATTGATCAACTTTCAGTGAATGTGACCGATTCGAGACACGCTTACATCACTAGTTAGACTAGCTTGAAATTATTACCCGGCCTGGTCAAGTCCACAGAAAGTTTCTCGAAACGGTACACTCTACTCAGACACATCCTTTTCGAGACACGCTTACATCACTGGTTAGACCAGCTTGAAATTATTACCCGGCCAGGATATGCCCTTTCGATAGATGACAGTTTTGTTTCGTCAATTCTTTTGTGAATTCTGAGCCGTGCTCACATAAGATGCATGCCAAATCCTTTGCTCCCCCTCAATAAGTGCATTGGTATACAAAAGAGTTTAGCACTTACTGGAGAGCTTACATTCACATCCAAAACATTTTGCTCCCCCTCAATATGTGCCTTGGTATACAAAAGAGTTTAGCACATATGGGAGAGCTTACACTTAAATCCAAAACATCACATTTTCATCAGGTTTCATATTTAAATCACATTCTCTCCCCCGATCAAAAATTTCAAACCTTTTGAGATTTGTGATCCCAATTGATTTAAATAATTTAGAAAACATGGGAGAAAATGTGGTCAGGTTTAACATGTTCTGATGATGAAACATACTTTGCTCCCCCTTAATCTAAGAGGGAGATTCACTGCTCATTTTGCACAAAGTGATTATTATGACACAGATGATATTGACCTTTTTTGCGCAGATGATGTAATCACCCACTTTTCTGAGTTAGTAGTCAACATCAATTATCCATCCACCAACAAGTCTTTCGAAATGTCGTTGATCCCCACTTGGCGAGACCAAAATAGATGAATGGTGGTGGCGGTGATGACAGTGTTGTTGTTGTTGTTGCTGCCGATGTTGTTGTCGTGGGAATTTCGAGCCAATCAATAGAGTTTGATCGTCTGATCAAATGGTTAGAATGGGAACTGGTACATTCATTTTTGCTATGGAATCTGCATAAGAATATCAACACAGATATACATGCATACAGATACACTATTCCTAAATAGCTACCCTTCAGCAGCTTGCCACATTATTATACCAAGTTCATCTTATAATCAAACCCCAATCAGGAACTACGTCAAACCACTATCTAGCATGAAGAGCAATTAGCAATCATGCACATGGCAATTCACACAGATTTCAACATTTAATTCAGGATCTTAGGAACATGATTCTAACATAATAGCAATCTACCTAAGCGAATCCTGAGAACATATGCACAATATCAACAACAATTAAGCAGCAGAGACAAACAACATTTGAAACTCATTCACTTAGTTCATACAAATGTCAGTGGAGCATTCAAGAACATCAAACACAACTGGTTTTCTAACTTCTTTTAGGTTTTGAGTCTTAAGGTGTTTAGGGGATTAAACGAGGATTCCAAAGAGATACAAATGAACCTTCTAGTTATATGAAGCTAGGATACTATAAGCAAATTGCACATAATGTCCTAAACTTTCTAGCAACTAACACACTTGGTCATTTGATATATTTAAGCAAGATCCTCTTCAACTAATTCCCCATTAACTACAAAACCTTTTCTAACAAGTATGTTTCAACCAATAAATCCGTTTGATGATATAAAATTTGAATTCACTCTCCCCCTCAATCAATGACCCGTATTCTAGTTGAACCTCAACTAAAATCACGCTTAACCCCACAACTCATCAAACAAGAACTGTCGTGAGGTTTTGTAGTCGTTGATTGAGTGACAAATTTTATGTATAATCCAAGTATAAACAAATTTCATACAACACATATTCACCAAGTGTCTCACAAATAATTTTCAGAAGAATCATAGAATGAAAACTATTTGTTATACTAAGAAGATTTCTCTTCTTTTACAAGAAATGATGCACTGAAACGTACATCAAATCAGGAAACATGGATATGAAGTAATCCATGCCCAGGTGAACATCACCCAGTTGGAGGAACAGCCGTCTTTTTGGCGACGTGCTTTCCCCAATATGAAGCGCGGGTTGCTATCTAAAGTAATAGCAAGCCATTTAGACATGTTTTAAGAATCCATTTTAACTTCTGCTCGAGCTTCATTTAAAGACCCGTGCCATTATTGAATGACATTTCTAAGTCCGTAAATGTTATCGATAAACAGAAGACATGCCTAGGTGAAACTATTTTTGGTCTTTTCTATTTTTCAATTTTTATGGTTTTTCTGATTTTAAGTTTCTCTATTTACAATTAGCAAGATTTCTATGTAACTATTTACAAGATGGTATAAAATATGAATAAGTATATATGTACAAGGATACGAACCAGAAACCATTACTCCTCAGCATTCTGAATCTTCTCCGCATTCATCACTTGACTTGCTGAAGAGCAACGTGAGCACTTTCAATCAGGGAATGATTCTGGCTTTTCACTCTCCCGTAATTAGTGCTCTCCCCCAATCTGACAACCTCTGACGATCACCCATAATAGGAAGAAGACTTTGGATGAACGCCCGAAATATGAAGAAGTCTTTTGATAACCAAATGCATGCCGTCTTTAATCTTCTAACACTCCCGTCCTAGAGTGACTCCGTCAAAAACCTTAGGCAACTTTTCGGTAGTTTAAGTTGAGCCTCAACTGAAATCTAGCTTAACCTCATAACTCATCAAACAAGAACTGTCATGAGATTAGGTAAACATCAAGTTGGACTTAACCTTAAACTACGGAACAACTTGAACCTAACTTAACTCCACAACTCATCAAACAAGAACTGTCATGGGATTAAGTTAAATATCAAGTTGTAAGAAAAGAGCTCAACATTCTTGAATGTAGAGAAGACTGAAGACTCGACCTTCTTCAAGATTGCCCAATGTGGAGGAACAGAATACCAATCATCTTTATCTCACCAAATGCCTTCCAGTAACCTTACATGTAACCCATCAGCCCGCAGCATACACATGAGAAGATAACTCCCAACAGAGAATGAAGAATAGACTGACGACTCGACCTTCTTCAGTCTTTAGTATAACACCAAAGTAACAAGTTGAACCACTGATCATCTATAGAATGTATCCATATTTGGATATTAAGCCCTGATCACGTGAACCTGTTGTGCGTCCTTGATGTACACATTCTCTCTCCCCTGATGGTTACGATTAATCAGCACATAACGTAGCAGTGAAACGATAATACCAAGGTAACAAGTTGAACCACTGATCATCTACAGTATTTATCCATCCTGGATATTAAGCCCTGATCACGTGAACCTGTTGTGCGTCCTTGGTGTACACATTTCTCTCCCCCATGATGGTTACGATTAATCGGAATCATCATCATGATGTGTACATGTAGCCTGATGACGTGTACTTGAAGCATTGACTAGAAACCCTTTGTTACTGAATGAACCAGCCCGTGAGACTATGTAGATTAGCATTCCATGACCATGTTCTTCAACACCTTGATAGACAGAAGAAGTAGTGTTGGAGAACCATGGTTTGCACGACTCCTGAACTGACGTATTCAGGAGTCGTATGACCATTTCTCAATCATCAACCAACATGTAGATTAATATTCACCCTTTCCCCCCCTCAAAAATTGCATATACCTTCCAACTGCAATTTTTGATGATTGAACTAGTGAATATGAATACCATCAACGGTAAGTAGCTTCACTTAACGGTTCTTGAAGACTAACATGTTGTTTATTCACCCTTTCCCCCCCTCAAAAATTGCATATGCCTGTCAACTGCAATTTTTGGTTGAATACGTGAATAACAATATACTCCAATATGCGCCGATCCACTTGAAGATTGAATAAGCACGGAAAGAGCATGAATCTTGTTGATGAGAATGGCCATAGATAAGAAGACTCCTCTTCTTTTGAAGATAAAGTGCACTCAAGCGTACACTTTTCTTTTCTTTGATGAACGAGGCCTGAACTGATGTATTCAGACGTCATAATGTTGAAGAGCGAGGCCTGCACTGAAGTGTACAGACGTCATAATGATGAAGACCGAGGCTTGAACTGATTTGTTCAAACGTCATAATGTTGAAGAACGAGGCCTGCACTGATGTGTACAGACGTCATATCTCTCTCTTTACTTCTTCTCTCATCTAACTCGTTACCAACCCCATTATCATTCTGTCGGCTTGATGTAGTGACCACTGATGGAGAAAAACCCAATATGATGAGCTTGATACTGAAGTAATATAACCCGAACTTGTGACTTAAACTTGTACTAATGCGTGACAAAGAGCGGTGTAGAGACTTCGTGCAACATTGAATCCCTAAGTACTCTATACTCTTCAACCAACCAACCATCAAGTATAAGACGTACATCACCTCTTGGATATCCACAACTTCGTGTGACACTGAGCACTACAATGTGACTCCTTAAAGTGATAGTTATTTTGTAAATAGAGAGAAAGACAAAATAACTAGATATCCAAGTCCTCGTCATTGTATTGAAAGCTCGAACAAGGATCTTGAAGAATCTTCATCCAACCTCCCCGATATCTTCAGATACTAAGTACACGCACCCATGAAATTTCACTTCAGCCTCAAACAAATAATAATGAATTCACGCCGTAGTCACCTTGTGGTCGTTTAAATGCCCCGATCAAGTCCTTCATGATGCATTAACTGAACATTGATAATGGTTTTAACCCGATCATGGTTAAGAGCGCATAGTCCATTATCACGGGATTTTACAAATCTATGATTTAAACCGAGAAATAAGTACTTTCACGGGATTTTACAAAACCAAGAAGAAACCGTGAGGCAGTAACAGATTGAATGTGGCATGACTGGTTTTGATTTTTGGTGAACATCAGTTTGGGTAAAGAATATCTTGTGAAGAATTACAGATCACATTACAACTTTTTACACCTTTGTCCAACTAACCAACCTCGTACACAGATTAACGACCACTTGATGAAGAAAATCCGATATACCAATACTGAGAACTGAAGTAGAAGTCCCCAAATTTGTTACTTAAGCTTGCACTAATGTTGGAAGAACGGTGTAGAGAATTAATGCTCCAAGCAAATCTCTAAGTGCTCAATACCCAACCAAAGTATGAGACATTAACACCTCTTGCGATTATCGACAACGTCAATGACGTGTGACACTGAGTACTCCAATAACTCTTAAGTGATAGTTACCCCAACTGCTGGTAACTAGATAACCCAAGTCTTCAACTTAAATTTTGAGCACTAGCAAGTTATCATTGAAGGTCATGCATCCAACCAACCCCGACTTCAAGATAAAATAAGTAGACGCCTTCATGAAATTCAACTTCAATCACAAATAAAGAATATCTGATTAACTTCGTGATCATCTTGTACTGTTGACTAGCCAAAAAGAGAAGAAACATGCGCTAGTTCTTAGAAGTGCCCATGACTCATAGTCAGTTCTATCAAACAAAGCTGTCTGACCCAGCTACTTGGATGTGGAATAGTTGTCGTACTGTGTACAGGATTTTACCGTTCTTGAAATTTATCTGAGAAATAAATTCAAGAACTAACTGCACAACAGTAAGTATCAAACTGTTGTAGACTGAACCACTGAATCCTGAATCGCTACGATCTGACCCGCTGTAACCGAAACCGCTACAATTCACATCGCTGGAGACGGAACTTCTAGGAAACTTGCGATAATTCTCCCCCTCAAAAAGGACATGAAATGACCTTTTTGCCAAAGCTGAGAGTCCGTGATGTTTGTGAATTTGTCAGGCACAAAACATGGAAAGAGACAAATGAAACTACTGCAACGAAGATGGTGATTAAGACTCTCTTGTAGTAACCCCTTGCTTTCCTCATCATCAATGGTTTAGAAGATTGACAATTCATTGAAGCTCGTAATATGCCAAAACCGCTTGATGAAATGCATATGACTTTAAAGTGAGTAAAAGGTTAAAACATGTCTCCAAACAAATCACCTCTTGTCTTTAAGCCTGACTACCTCTTGAGAAGATCTTGAACAACAATTCCATTAGAGCTTGAGAAACAACAATCACTTGATGAAGCTTGATAAAGAACAAGTCGCGACTTAAACTTGCACTAAATTATGATTTAGAACCTATATTGAGCACAACAACGTAACTCCTTTAAATATAGGTAGTGATATATACCCAACCTTCCATCCTTAATTGTATATATCCACTTCGTGAACATCCAAGTCTAATCACCTTAAATTGCAAATTGTGATTTAGAACCTATATTGAGCACTACAACGTAACTCCTTTAAATATAGGTAGTGATATATACCCAACCTTCCATCCTTTATTGTATATATCCACTTCTTGAACATCCAAGTCTAATCACCTTAAATACGCTCGAGCAAGGGTCAACAAACATCGTGCATCCATCCACCCCGAGATGTTTGTGACACTAAGTACACCAACCCGTGAATTAACAAACCAACCAAGTTACCATAATTTCCCAATTCCTGCTGATCTTGAAGCACAAACTTATCCCAAAAAAATAGTCAAACCCCGTAAGTTTTATTTTGTCTAAATCCAAGTCCCGCCTACTTGTCCAAAATTGATTTCACGGGATTTTACCGTTCTTGAGATTTAAACCGAGAAATCGAATCTTTCGCGGGATTTTCTAAAATCTACAAGAGAAACCGTGAACCCAACAGGAATAGCCTAGAGTGAAGTGCAACATTAATCTTCGAAATTCAAGTCACAGGAGTCAAATCACTACTTGATCAAATCGCAACAAGTCGAGTCACAGATTGTCAAATTGCAACAAGTCAGATTGCAATCAACCAAGTCACAATTAGACAAATCGCAAGTGTCAACTAGCAACGTCACTGGTCAAATCGCAATCCGTCAAGTCACAATAAGTCAAAAAGCAACTTGTCAATTTGCAATTAACCAAATCGCAATTAGACAACTGAAACTCAAATTGCAAAGATCACATCGAAGGCTCACTCGAATCGCAGATACCTATAGGACAATGCTGCCAAATCCACAGTTCTGAAATCACGAAGACAATCATATACCCAAACACTAGCCTTGACATGTGAATCCTCGTGAAATTTTGTAGATCCAAACATACGACACTTTTCACCATTTTTGCTAAGTAATTTGGATCCAATCATAACCCAAATAATACCAACCCGTGTACTAGCCCAACTCAAGCCCGTGTGGATCCGGTCATAATACAACCTAAGAACCACTTTGAATTATTTCCCAAGCCCATCACAGTTATATTTGAACATAGGCCCAACAAGCACACTTCAGGTTCATGACCATAAACCGGATCCAATGTCATCGATAAACAATCGGGTATTAACATACTCATTATCCACACATGCCGTACAATATGCCAAAAACTATACCAAAAATTAAGACTACATTGGAATCGGCTCAGTCCAACACTTCAATCCATGATCCGTTCTGGTCTACAAATCCAATTTATCACTAATAAAGCCAGTGCTCAGAACTGATATAATTAAAAGAAATAGCCATTGACCAAGCATTATACCAAACTTAGCTTAATCCAAACGTTTAGCTAATAGTCAGATAAACAAATTTGAGCTCAATTCGTTTGTGTACAACAAGCGTGCAGATAAAGTCCATCTCATATGCCCAATCCATCAATTGAGCCCAACACCACTCAAGGATACACAGCCCATAATTAACTTTGAGATGCCCTAAATACACGGTATTTAACACCCACTCAACACAACAACACAACCCTAAAGACATTACATAATACCCTAATCCCATCACTCTTAAAACTAATCCGCCTCCTTTCATCTTTTCATCTCCTCTCAACCACAAACCCTAATCCCCACACTTAACAAATCCGCCCCCTACCTTTCCCATCACACCTAATCAACCGATCAATTATTCACACTCATCACCACTTCTGTTTCATCAGACAATAAAAAATCTAAACCCAGTTTCCATCAAAATTCAAACCGAATCACATCAAATATATCACAGGTACACCCATCTTCTTCGTGTGCTTCTGGATCAAGGGATCAATCGAGAAGGCTTCAAGATCACTGCGTAAGTCTCGGGTAAGGTACTCAAGTTTATCAGGTTATGATCAACCGAAGTGAAGAGGGGATTAGAGCAGATATTGAGCGGGTTGGATTAGAATCTGGGTTAGATAAGATTTCATTGTTGATGAATTTTATATTATTATTATTTATTTTTTTTTTCGGTTAATTTGAGTCAGTTGATGTGAAGTTGTAATAACTAGTGAATGTAAATGTAGATGGGTGTGATCTTGTTTGATATGCATTCGGATTGGATTTGTTTTAGATATTGCACTTGACTTTTGTTGTTGTAATCTGTGTGTTTGATATGTTCTTGTTGCTGTGGAATTTGTAGTGGTTGAGGTCAATGACTCTGCTTCATCTTGTTCTTGTTCTTTCATTTTGTTATTTGATAATACATTGACCAAATTTGACCTGAGTTTACACCTTTTATACACAAACCGAGTTCATGGTTAAACAGACAAACCGAGTCCGTGGTTAAATGGACAAACCGAGTTCATGACAGTATGGACAAACCGAGTCCAGGACAAACCGAGTCCAGGACAAATCGAGTTCATGGTTAAGCAGACAAACCGAGTCCGTGGTTAAATGGACAAACCGAGTTAGTGACTGTATGGACAAACCGAGTCCAGGACAAACCGCATTGGAGACAAATTGCAACTTTGACCGGTCAAAGCTGTCACTTTCGTACTTTCCTTAAAAAACGGATCTGTGTTTATCTCTTTCATACAAACCGTATTCAAGAACATCTTTTAACACCAGCAGCAGTCTTGACCACACATAAGCATAAACTAACAATTAGATATACCCACACTTGACCACATACATAAACCAAACTGCCTAGATCTATCAGTTGACCACACATAAGCCAAAAATAACAATTTGATATACACAGTTCAATCAGTTGAACGCTTATGAAAAAATTATTGTTGGACCAATGCAATTAAACCAAGCTGCCAAGATGATACTGTTACAGCCCAAAGACACAAATCAACATATGAACTCAAGTGATATACGAACCACACAAATATACATCACTAGACAAAGATATTCTAACAAATAGAATAAAGAAAATTGACAGCTAGTGAAGCTTTTGAAACTATGTTCAAACCACAGAAATAATATAGAGACCAAAAATCAAGGCACACACAATCAATCGGACCTAACCATGGCTCTTGATACCAATTGTAGGAAATAACCATATTGATTGTGTGGTTGATTCGGGTGGTCTTGATTCATGAAAGATCAAGAATCCCATGGTGAGTTAGTGAGATGTTAGAGAGAGGGGTGGAAACCCTTGAGAGAAACCTGAATATTAGATTAATGTGTGAAATGTGACAAGAGTTCCAACCCTTCCCTTGTGTGGGAAGGGGTATTTATACTTCTACATATTTGTGCCCCTAGTGGGCTGTGGAGTGAGCTGACAGTGGGGAAAGCCCCGACCCACTCCACAAATATAGATACGACTAATCTAATAAAACTAATATTACTAATAATACTAAACGAATATATATAAGCCTACGAGCTATATAAATGCTAATTAGATGCTCGGGGTGACCGAACCTTCATATGAATATTTATATTCCTAACAACTTACGGGTCCAATATTTCAGAGTAGACCCGCTCCGTCCATAACACATAAGTAGCAGTTATTAGGCTCAGATTTTTAAACCAAATACGGCGAAAAAATCTAGACGCCACCGTGGCTACAAAGAAACACGGTTGCATAATGGTAGGCACCTACAACAAATAAGTCTGCTAAGAATCGGAAAAAGAGGATATGGCCACCATGGCTGCAAGTCTAGTTACCTGCCCCGCCAAGATGTGGACCAGCCAAACTTTAATCCCCTTACCCCCGCAGACTCATAATCCGTTCTTGCAACGAACACAACCATCGTTGTTATGCCATCAAACCCATTGACAGCGCAATGAGGTCCACAAAGCTTCGTCAAAAGTTGCTGTTCCACTAACATAACATTAACCTACAAACCAAACATAGTAAACAGTTAAAGACTTTTACAGATGACATAAAATAAAAACATGAGCATTAGGTCATAAGATAACAAAATAACGTAATCCAACCATACCTCCAACAAATGAGTCAAAAACCAATGGTTATCATATCTAGTTGACGAAAATGATAATGCTTTTGACATAACATTTAGCAAACACATTGAAAGTGTTCCATTTCTTTCGACCACTAAAATAAGGTCTGAAGCGCTTAAAATAAGGCCAACCAAACATAATTAACCAAGTGATCCAGTAGCACCCTACATCAACCAATACCAACAACAAAACCATAAACCTGAGACTATAAAATTAGCAAAAACCACAATTAAATAAAGGAAAACCGTGAACCAAGTAATAACAACAACAAAACCCTAAATCTAAGATCCAAAAATTACCAATAGTGAAAACACTGAACCAACTAATAACAACAATAAAACCCTAAATCTAAGATCCAAAAATTAACAGTAGTTGGAATCCTAAAATAATACCAGTCATCTGCTATCAACAATTAAATCAAAAAAGAGCATAAATCTGAGATGAGAACATTATGAATAACAACAAAACACAAAAAAAGATAATAAGAAAGGGAAACCTACAACGTATTATTTGACAGTGTATCTGACGACAATAGGCGTAGCCACTTTTTTGATCAAAAATTGCGAAATCCAGATAAGATTAGATCCAAAGTTGTGGCTATAACTAATGGGATACTGCATCAGTAACATATGGCTTAATAATAGCTACAAAATGATTAAAAAATTGCGTACACTATTGCTTATCATGTTCATCCCATCACATATGGCTTAATACACTATTGCTTATCTTGTATCAGTAACATATGGCTTAATAACAGCTACAAAATTGTGGAAACCGTATAGGGGGTGAATACATTTCCATTTAAAAACTTAAAACTTTTGTATCAAACACCCAATCAAGTGTGACGTAATATGAAGAGTGTCAACAATGAGTATATAGCATCTAGAGATGACTATACTAAACTACAACATATGCACAATCAAACCATGGAACATACATGATCAATCACTACATAAGCAACAAGCCTCACAAACACATATGCAATGCAAATATAAATATAAAGCGATAACTAATGAAATGAAAGTAAATAGATAAGTTAGAAGGCACAAACCGGACACGGTGATTTATAGTGGTTCAGTCACGAAGCTCCTCTTCGCCCTACACCACTCCCCGAGTACCCAACTCGAGAGTTACGTCACTAATCAACAAACTCCCTTTAGGCGGAGAAAACCGTACACGTCGCTTAACTTGTTTTTCGACACTAAGCTAGATGTCGAGTGCTAATCTTAGCTAGCACCAATCTACCACGATCTACCCGATCTACACCATACACGTCGCTTATCCTATTTCCGACACTAAGCTAGATGTCGAGTGCTAATCTTAGCTAGCACCAATCTACCACGATCTACCCGATCTACACCATACACGTTGCTTATCCTATTTCCGACACTAAGCTAGATGTCGAGTGCTAATTTTAGCTAGCACCAATCTACCACGATCTACCCTTGATCCACATGATTAATCACACAAGCCCAATGGCTTCAAGAGATCTTCACTATCTCTTAAGATCACAATGATCTTGACTCACTCTCTCACAAAAGAAAAGTAATCTTGATGTATTCTATGATACAATCAAGAGTGTAACAAAGGTTACAAGACCTAACAACTCCAACACTTTGTATCTACTTGGATACTTTGTGTTCTTCTCTTGCTAATCAAGAGGGATGACAACACTTTGTATCTACTTGGATACTTTGTGTTCTTCTCTTGCTAATCAAGAGGGATGACAACACTTTGTATCTAGGACACTTTGTGTTCTTCTCTTGCTAATCAAGAGGGATGGCAACACTTTGTATCTAGGATACTTTGTGTTCTTCTCTTGCTAATCAAGAGGAATGAAGAGGATTACTTGAGTGGATGATTGGATCACTCTTAAACAACCTAAGACTCTCCAAATGATCAAAGAAAGTTATCTAAGTGAAGAGGGATAAGACCAGAGAAAAAGGACTGGAAAAATCAAGTTGGAAGTGTGGAATGGTCCACTATTTATAGGCAAGGGAAAATCTGACCGTTACAGACCTACGGCTCCACTAAATACCCGACGGCTCCACTAAATTTAGTGGAGCCGTACCTATTTAATGGTGCCGTAGACGCTCCTTCGTTTGTCTTTAGTGGGGAAGGTTTATTTGGGGAAGTTAGGAGCTGTTTTGGGGGGAAATTTGACTGTTGGGATTTTCAAACATATTTTTCAAAATAAAACTTTTCTTTTTAATTCAAAAATAATTTGTGAAATATATTTTTGAAAAAATGTTTTGTCACATTAAAAATATGAAGTTTAGAAAAATAAAATCCTTTGATCATTTGTCAAGTAGTAGATTTGTTTGTCCATACCTTGAGTGATTTATGTCGGGATGGAAATCTATGACTTCGTTGAAGCATACTTGAGACGTCGGGAGGTGTTGATGTAAGTATGCATTGATGATTTGTGTTTACAAGTAACTTGCACATTTTACATTATGTATTACAAGTTACATGTTTGTCATTATTAAAACCGAAGAAATCGTTTAGTTTAAATATCGTAATATTTGCACTAACAATCTCCCCCTTTTTGATGATGACAAATATGTAAACCGTAACACATAGTAAAATGTAAAAGTTACCTGTTTACACTCCCCTTCTCCCCCTTTTGTCGAATCATAAAGGTAGTTGCCTCGAGCGCTCCCTTGAATTCATTCCCTACTCCCCCTTATTGAACTACATTTCTTTATTCCTAGAAAGGCGAGTTTGCATCATCCTAGTGAAGCCTTCTATCAACACTTGTGAAGACGACTCCATGCTATGTATTCAAATACTCCCGAGCTCCCCCTGGCTCAATGCTCCCCTATGGTGACTTAAACCCCTTGTTTATTTACCTTAGTATCTAGCGGATCCATGGATCAAATTCTTACAAAGGCTTTTCCTACATCAAGGGTTAGCTTCGTGCAGCATAATATATAACAGTATAGGAGCAACATTATAGGGATAGAATACACATAGCAAGACATGCATGGGTTAAACTATGTTAACACGTAAGTGTCACAACCCGACCGAGAACCTAAGGTGAAATTGTTCACTCAATCACACTAGTCAAGAACGAGATTCGTTCATTGACTGACGCACTAAATGAATTATTCCAAGTTGTCATTGGGAGGAAAGTTCTAACAAACCTTTTAAACAACATAATCATCTACCTAAGATGATTGATGTTAAGGATAGTTTGTTGATAAGACATACTCTAAATGATTACTATTATGACAAGTCGTGCCATAAAGTAGACTCGATAGAGGTTATACCTAAATGATTCCATAAGGTGGGAGAGTGTTGGTTGTGGTGACAACAAGGACAACTTGGGTTATGTGGTTGTAGGGGATAAGTAATGGGATGACCCATTAGTGGTTGTAGTGATGGTGATAGTGATAAGGATGATGTGTTAGTGCCAAGTCCAAAGAGATTTGATGGTGATAAGGTTAGTGTGATGACTAAAGGTTGTGGTGGACTTGGTGGAGGTAAGGGTGTAGGAATCCTAAAGGTGTAGGATGATGATGATGTGGTTGGAGGTGTTGGTTTTTCTCTTTGAGGAAAGGTGGGAAAGGATGGTTTAGGTTAATATATCGTTTGCACTGACAATGAGATGCATGATATATTTCAAAAGGGAAAAAGAAAAGGTGCATGTGATCCTAACAGGATTGTTGGTGGATATCTCTAACGGGGTTAAGGTAATGAAGTTCTAGGTTTCTAGGTTGGATGATCCTAGTTGTGTGTTAGGGATAATTTGGTGCATGAAGGGTTTTGTGTGTTTGTGAGGATTGAAGGTTGTTGAACTAACTATCACTTATCCAAATGAGGAGTAGTTGTAAGGTTTGAGTGTGATGAGTTGAAGGTTATAAGGTTTGAGTGTGATGATCTATGGGTTGAAGGTTCTTAGACTAACTGTCACTGTCAAGAGTGAAGTGTAGCTAAAAGGTTTGCGTGTGATGATGATGTTAATGTGAGGTTTAAAGGTGAGATGCAAGATAAGCTTGCAATGGTGAGGCCTTATATAGGCAAGAGTTGTGGGATTCGAACTAAAGTTGGTGTTAGAGTCCTATGGTGTAGTGAGGCAATCCTAGGGTGTATGTGAGTTTGCAAGATTTTGCAGGTTTGAGGTTAGGAATGCAGGGATCTAAAGGAAACAGTGAAAATTCATCAAACATAGGCACAGTACCACTAAATACCACACGGTACCATTAAATTTAACGGTACCGTGGCCTATTTAACGGTACCGTGACCTGGAAGTCACGAATTTTCCTATACAGCCTAGTTCAGGGCAGCTAAAGGGAAGTTTCCTAAGGAATAAGAATCACATTTGTGTGTTCTTGAGAGTGTTTAGTGAAAGACTATATGAGTATGTTTTCGCTCCCCCTTAATCTATGACCAACCGGACAAGATGTAAAAGATAAAGAGGAAAACAAACGTTGACTGAAGCGATGAGCTTAGTAACGTCATGACAAGTAGTGGATAGCATACGATAAACTTCACCTTTGAAGTCACGTAGCTCTTCTCAATCATTGTGAATATTCATAGAATATTTATATGATGAGACATGTGATTACTTGGAGATATCCTAAGGGTTAAGAAGATAAAATCTTTAGCGTTGTGAGGTAGGTGATAAGGTTATAGGGTTATCTATGTTGATGAAGGAGGGTTATCTCAACGTATCCTAATTTTTTCGTTTGAAGTGTGTGTGAGATGAGTGGGATGCGGAAGCATTGGTAGTGTTTAGTACCATGCGGAAGTGAAAGGGAAGAAGGCTTAGGAATCAGAAGATAGATACAATCTGTTCTGATAGGATACGGTTCTGGTTCAAGACTACATCGAGTGTGTTTCGATAGTGGTTTTGAAACAGTGAGAATAAACTGTCTCAGCAAATAACGGTCCGACGGTACCGTTAAAAATAATGATATTGTCCCCTATTAAAGAGTACCGTGACCTGCTGAGGTCAGTTTTGACCCAGAATTAGATTTCTGACAAAGAAATTTCACATATGTTGTGATTTTTCTGGACCTTAGATTAAAAGAATTTATACCGAATAAATTCCTTTATGAATGAATCCACCGGATTCGATGAACGTTTGTCGAGAACGAGAAATGACATTTAATTGCATTTCGCAAATTAAATAAACTTTAAATACTTCGGATGAAATATTTAAGTTGTCATTGGAGTTTAAGAGGATTTTACGAATAAATCTTCGCTGATTAAGGGAGATTTTTCGACACGAGGAGAGAATTTATACCTAATAAATTCTTTGACCGGTACTGGACGAGAAGAAATGACTTTTATATTTCCGAGGAAATATATAGGTAGTCATTAGAGCGATGTGAAAGATGACTTAATATTTCCAATGAAATATTTAAAAAGTCATCAGACGAGACACAGGATATGACTTGACATTTCCGGTGAAATATCTAACAGTCATGGGACGAGATCGAGGGAATGACTTGATATTTCCAGTGAAATATCTAAAAGTCATGACACGAAATAGAATAGATGATCTCAATATTTCCAGTGAAATATTCAAGAGATCAGGCAAGGAACGTGAGGGATGACTTAATATTTCCAGTGAAATATTTAAATAGTCATGAGAGAGATTTAAAGAATGACTCAATATTTCCAGTGAAATATTTAAAGAGTCATGAGACGAGACGCATGAGATGACTACAATATTTCCAGTGAAATATTCAAGTAATCATAAGAGGGGTACGAGAGATGACTTTAATATTTCCAGTGAAATATTTAAATAGTCATAAGTTTTATGGAAAATGTTCCATCATTCCTAGACCTAGACGGAGATGGTAAGGGGATTCTCGGTTGAGAGGTTTGGTTGATTTAAGGGTTTCTATGTGCTTCGCATGTGAGTGTTTCATGGGGTTTTGAAAGATGTAAAGCTAGGCCTATGGTGCTGATTTACAGCAGGGTTTGGGATCTTAAGACGTGTATATTCACACGAGGATGAAAGGAACTACTAATTACTTATATAGTAACTCGTGAGTCCTTTGGATGAGCGTTTTAACATATGTTGTTAAAAGGCTTGAGTATGATGTTTCGGATATGACATTTAACAATTGCGATCGCAAGTTAAACTTACTTGAATATTTCGGATGAAATATTTAAGTTGTCAACCCTACTCCGAGTTCTACTAGGTTTGTTCCTAACCTTCCCATGACAAAAAGGTGTATTACTTGGAAGAAGGCGAAGTGATGACTGGGGAATTAGGGTAACTTCGTGACTACTTTGACTTATGGGTTTTGACACTAGTGTATGGCTCTATGACTTCTAAGGGTTCATAGTGATGGGCATACCTAATTCCTAATGTGTCAAAAGAACATAGTGTGGGTGCAAACTTTACAAGTAAATCAAGTAAAATGCACATAAGGAATAAATGCAAACATCATGCAAAACATGATAATCATTTAGCATTTAAGATCATGAAGACATTTAATCATGTCTTATGAGAACATGTTATCATTTTGAAACATGTATGTGGGATGTAAGCAATCTAGGTTTGCTAAGGCAGATCCTAATTACAACTTGTTCAAGATGACATCCTAATGGGAGATATAGTTCAACGATGCAAACTATCTCTAGTCAAATGTAGGAATGAAAATTTTTCAAGTTAGAGAATGAGTATGAGACAATCACTAGTGGTGCTCAATTAAGGCTGAACACGACCATTTTTACGGGTTATACCACAAACCCAACTTCTCTCCTGGAAGCAATTCAACCGTTAGGTCAAATTGAATTTCTAGTGCGATAGGTTCTCTAGTAGTCATTCTCATATTAGAAAATTTCAAATTCCTATATTTTGCCTATTGAAGTGTAGCAAAGATGATATTAGCTTATTTCGCTAATACATGACCTAATATGACTCAACTAACCATACTTTGAAGGTCAATTAAGAGAATGACATGTCTTACACAACTCCTAACAAAGGCAAGCGAAATATTTTAATTTCGTGTTTGAGATTTAGAGGTTATTTGATGGAGATGGTGTATTTTATGATCTCTTGGACAACATCTTTGTTTGTTGAGTTGTTACATGTTATTTTAACATGATTTGGCTTCCTAGAACCAAGAGACACTCTAATGTGATACAATGTAGAATCTACTACATCGTGTGTGTTTCAAGAATGCTCCTTTGCATATCTTGAGTGAGAATCTAGTAAAGGTTACTTACCTCAATAGATCTTGTGAGCATTTTATTTAAAATGAGACATACTGTTTATTTCAACAAGTATGCTTTTCTAAGAGGAAACTTATCACTCTTATGAATGCTTTGTGAAACAAGTATTTTAGTTTATGACTAATTTTACTTGTTTATGCAATGACACATGACGTATTAGGTTATTATTCAACTCTAATATCCTATATTTGTTAACAGGATGCAATGTATTCTCTTGTAACATAACCATTCATGTCACAAAGAAAATAAGATACATGGGATATAAGTTATCCTTTTTCAATCTTTTGATAAGAGAAATACATGTGATATTCTCAAAGATTGATGACTTACATAATAGTTAATAACATATTATGTGTGACACTTTTACTAGACATGTGACATTGAGTGTTGAGTCGTTCATGAGCAAAGTTTACATATGTTGTTTGTTTGCTCTTGTTTGGTTTTTCGGAAATGACACATTTACCTATTGCATTGCAATGTAAATTACTTGTATATTTCGGATGAAACATCCAAGTTGTCACTCCTACTTAGTTGTGTATTTTATGCATCTTTTAAACATATTAGTTTAATGTTTGGAACACAACTATTGGACAACAAGACTCAATATGACATCTTCAACACAAGTGTGAGTTATGATCCGATGCATATTATTTTCGTCTTGAGAGGACGTCATTATTTTCATAATAATCGAGTGTGATTGAGTATGTAGATTCAAGATAATATGTTTCATCATGTTTTGATGTTATCTTGAAGCTAAACAAATAATGACTCCAATTTCATGTCCACACTCGAAAACTTGTCAATTAGATTCGATGATGATATCAATCATAATTTGAATAATGAATTGATATGTACTTGAAATCTTTCTTGACCCTCACAATCACTCCCTTTTTAAAAAGAAAATAAAAATTTAAGGAGTGTGTTCCATTTATTTTAACACTAGTTGTATGTGTGAGGTTAATGACAAACTAAGTTACTACTTTGATATTGTCATTTATTTTTATTTGAGAAAAACTATTTATATTATTATGTATAATACACTTAGTTTTTCGACACCTCATTAGTATAAAAATAATTATCTTAACCATTTTTATACCACATACGTAAAATACTAAATGTTTAAAACATTTTGTATGTGTGTTAAATCAATGCAAGTTTAATACATTTTCTTTTACTTAAATACTAATGTATTAAAATGACCTTTTATCTTGTTTAGACAACCCATGGTCAAACAAGACAAAATGATGTGATGTTTTAAGGATCATGTTACGGATTTTATGAAAGTGTTAAGTGTTTTGGGGTGATATACTTTTTACACTTAAACCTTTGGAAAAATAATTGTGTAAGACAATATCTTTCGACACACATGATCTACCAACTTAGTTTCTATTCCTAAGAAAGTTACTAAACCATTTTAAGAACTTGCAACAAATGCAAGACAAATGGTTGATGCCTATATGCAATGCAAACTAATTACTTAATATAGTGCAAGTGATTTAGCATGAGCCTTATAAATGCATAAACCGAAAAACTATAATAAGCAAATAGCAATTTAACACACAAAAATACTTATCGTCATTTTGTGTATTAGGTATAACAATGTATACTAAGCTTGATTTTATTTGACAATGAATTGGTTTCCTCCCCATTTCAAATATTTTTGCTGAATCGCCCTTTTTCAGTTTGACCAAAAATTTACGCAAACTGCATGACCAGAAGACCTTTAGTTGAAAATCAAGGACTTTAACATACTTTCATTTAGAACTAATTCATAAAAATGTTTCTCAAATGAAAGTAGACTCAACATCGTTCAAAATGATGGGCGACACGACTCGTACAGACTCATGGTTGATTTTATATGGATTTTTGAAAATGAACCAAAAATGAAAAACAGACAATCAGATGCACGGCACCGTTAAATGACCCACGGTACCATTAAATATAACGGTACCGTACAATGTTTAGTGGTACCGTGGTCTGTTTTCTGATTCAGAACTGCATGACTTAATGACTCGTTCTGAAAACATGACCGGACACTTAAAGACACTGTTCTTTTAGTGGTTTAAGAAAACCTTCAAGCTAGTATGACAAAGTATACTTAACAACAAAACTTGTAAGTATTAAGCAACTAAATACTTTTCATATTTTTATCACCTTCATGGGTAATTTGATACATGGATCGTACTCAATTTTGAAAACCATTTGTTTTAAAATTTTGAGCAACCTGGCTCTGATACCAATTGTGGAAACCGTAGAGGGGGGGTGAATACGTTTCAATTTAAAAACTTAAAACTTTTGTATCAAACACCCAATCAAGTGTGACGTAATATGAAGAGTGTCAACAATGAGTATATAGCATCTAGAGATGACTATAGTAAACTACAACATATGCACAATCAAACCATGGAACATACATGATCAATCACTACATGAGCAACAAGCCACACAAACACATATGCAATGCAAATATAAATATAAAGCGATAACTAATGAAATGAAAGTAAAGAGATAAGTTAGAAGGCGCAAACCGGACACGGTGATTTATAGTGGTTCGGTCACGAAGCTCCTCTTCGCCCTACTCCACTCCCCGAGTACCCAACTCGAGAGTTACTTCACTAATCAACAAACTCCCTTTAGGCGGAGAAAACCGTACACGTCGCTTAACTTGTTTTTCGACACTAAGCTAGATGTCGAGTGCTAATCTTAGCTAGCACCAATCTACCACGATCTACCCGATCTACACCATACACGTCGCTTATCCTATTTCCGACACTAAGCTAGATGTCGAGTGCTAATCTTAGCTAGCACCAATCTACCACGATCTACCCGATCTACACCATACACGTTGCTTATCCTATTTCCGACACTAAGCTAGATGTCGAGTGCTAATTTTAGCTAGCACCAATCTACCACGATCTACCCGATCTACCCTTGATCCACATGATCAATCACACAAGCCCAATGGCTTTAAGAGATCTTCACTATCTCTTAAGATCACAATGATCTTAACTCACTCTCTCACAAAAGAAAAGTAATCTTGATGTATTCTATGATACAATCAAGAGTGTAACAAATGTTACAAGACCTAACAACTCCAACTATCTACTTGGATACTTTGTGTTCTTCTCTTGCTAATCAAGAGGGATGACAACACTTTGTATCTACTTGGATACTTTGTGTTCTTCTCTTGCTAATCAAGAGGGATGACAACACTTTGTATCTAGGATACTTTATGTTCTTCTCTTGCTAATCAAGAGGGATGGCAACACTTTGTATCTAGGATACTTTGTGTTCTTCTCTTGCTAATCAAGAGGAATGAAGAGGATTACTTGAGTGGATGATTGGATCACTCTTAAACAACCTAAGACTCTCCAAATGATCAAAGAAAGTTATCTAAGTGAAGAGGGATAAGACCAGAGAAAAAGGACTGGAAAAATCAAGTTGGAAGTGTGGAATGGTCCACTATTTATAGGCAAGGGAAAATTTGACCGTTACAGACCTACGGCTCCACTAAATACCCGACGGCTCCACTAAATTTAGTGGAGCCGTACCTATTTAATGGTGCCGTAGACGCTCCTTCGTTTGTCTTTAGTGGGGAAGGTTTATTTGGGGAAGTTAGGAGCTGTTTTGGGGGAAATTTGACTGTTGGGATTTTCAAACATATTTTTCAAAATAAAACTTTTCTTTTTAATTCAAAAATAATTTATGAAATATATTTTTGAAAAAATGTTTTGTTACATTAAAAATATGAAGTTTAGAAAAATAAAATCCTTTGATCATTTGTCAAGTAGTAGATTTGTTTGTCTATACCTTGAGTGATTTATGTCGGGATGGAAATCTACGACTTCGTTGAAGCATACTTGAGACGTCGGGAGGTGTTGATGTAAGTATGCATTGATGATTTGTGTTTACAAGTAACTTGCACATTTTACATTATGTATTATGTTAGGATCTCTGGGAAATAAGAGTTCATTGTTGCTGCCGATAGTATAAAGTTGGTTCCTGCTGATAGCTTGGTTCCTGCTGAAAGCTCATTGCTGCCGACAGTGTTATCTTGTTTCTACCGATAGTATTGTTGCTGCGGATAGTATTATTTGTTATCCGTATATTTAGAATGTTTGTTATGATTTATTTTTAGAAGAGATTGTTGTTAATCTCTTTACACGTTTTCTTGTAGAACGGGTTAGGGTTAGGTGATCTTGTTAGTATAAAAGATAAACCCGTCTATGAGTTTATGTACGTCTTGAACATCTTTTAATATTTAATAAACGATTCTTAGTTCAATAGTTTGATCCATAGAGGATCATTGTTCTTTTAGAGTTTTTCTTCTTTATAATACTTGCTGTTTAGTTTCCGCATAAACACTTGTATTGCAGAGGTTCTTGATTTTCAGGGAACCATTCCTGCTGGTACATCTTCATATTATCTCAGGGATTTTTCGCCTGTCTATTCTAATCAAGTCTTTGGAAGGGGAATGGCTTATTCTCCATGGTATCCTTGGTAGTTGTTTTGTTTGGTTGTTCATGTTGTTGTAATTGTGTTTGCTGATTTATAGGGTAGCTTTAGCCTAAGGGGAGGCTAATGCTTGTTATTTTGTCTTGTTTTTCATTCTTTTAAGTTTTGTTTGTGTTTCTCTAATCTTATTTTGCAGGATTTTCAGTGTCTTTTGTTAGTTAACTTTATTTTGCAGCTTCTTAATGCTTGGATTTAAAGCTTTATACAGCAATTTTCATTCATTATAAGAAAGATCAGTACATTCAGTTGCTAGTTACAAAAGATTTCGAGTTACAAAAGATACTTATCAACATCATTCAACACATCATACAAAAGCTACAAAAGATTCCAATCATCCACCATAAATCTACCTAAACCTTACCACCTATTCCATCTTCTCTTTACCCTTACCCATGTTTTCAGGCATGTACCTCTTTCCTCTCTGGCGAATGATCTCTTCATAAACATGGGGGACTGCAAGTGCCAAGATGACTGGCCGTGGTTGTCTTTGTTCAGGGGATGGCTTTGAAGAGCTTGAGGTAGTTGACCTCTGATGAGTTCTGAATCGTGTCCTTGAAGATGGATGGATTGGTTGTGAAGTAGGGATACCTGCTTGTGGAGTTGGTTGGGTTGGTTGTGGTTTTGGGTTGCTTGGTTGTGAAGCTGGCTGGGTTGGCTTGGAAGTGGTTTTGGTGAGATTCTTCCTTTGTCTTGGATCTTTGCCTTCACGTTGTCGATTGTGTCGACTTCTAGGGTTTGGTTTTTCTCGGCTTGAACCTTCTTGATGTTTAGCCTTGCCTTTTGGTACCGGTACTTTATAAAAAGCTGCAGTTGCTCTCTCCATCTCTTCAGCAAGCAGAGCTTCAGTTTCCTTCATCTGTCTTCTGTCCTCATCTGTTAAAGGAAAATTGGGAGGGAAAGTCTCCCATTCGCCCTGGTAATACACCAAAGACTTCAACTCTGATGAATCTTCATCATCAGAGCTAAAGTACTCAAAAGAAGAAGGAGTAGATGGAAGAGGATCAGATGAATCCTCCTCAACCTTGGCCTTACCTTTGGTTCTAGAGGATGATGCTGTTGTGGGGAAGTAGTTGTTCCATCCTGAGTCACTAGAGGAGGAAGAATCTGATGAGATTTCGATGATTGGATGTTTGGATGAACTCATTCTGTGGTTTGATTTTTGGAGATTTAGTTTGATTTGTGGTAATAAAGGGTTTTGTGATGATAAAGTTATGTGATCTGAGGGTTATATAACGATATGGAGATTAGTGCAAATTTATTGCTGGTTGGTATTGAGAGTTAATTCGGGTAAGTTATTCTTAATGACAAAGTTCGGAAGGTTGACTTTGGTCAAACCACTTCATTCCTGCCGACTGGTCAAACCTCCTATTGCTGCCGATTGACCAAGTGTTACTGCCGAAAGGTCAAACTTTCTTAAGCTAATTGATCAATGATACGTGCAATAAATAGCAGCAATTTAAAGTAATATTTTTGGAAACTCAATATATAATTGCACATCTCTCATCTCTATTCTCTTAGAAACCTATCAAACCCTAATCTTCTCATTTCAAACCCTAACTCATTCCTTCAATACAATGACAACTCTTCGTTACAAAGATGATCATAACAAGGTTGCTTATTTGGAATCATCTTCAAAAAGTGCTGGTTATGATGAAGTGCTGGAATTTCTTCGTGGGTCATCCATTTGTTATGCGCTCACATATTGCCCAGTAACGGTATATGATTCTTTGGTCAAACAGTTTTGGAGAACAGCTAAAGTAAGACATGTTGTGGGAAGGGAAAATGATATTGTTGCTACCATCGATAATCAAGAAGTGGTTATTACTGAGGAGTTGATTCGAGTTCAGCTTCACTTTCCTGAGGAACAAGGAGAATATGATCTTCCAAGGCAAGACATTCTTGATGGTATGGCAGCTATAGGGTATCCTGTTGCTGGAAGTTGCACCTTCTTGAAAAATAGGTTGTCTCCTCAATGGAGGTTTTTGATTCATACTTTACTCCAGTGTCTTAGTGTTAAGTCAGGTGGTTGGGATCAATGTCCAAGTCCTATTGCATCTGGTTTAGTCTGTTTGTCTCAGGGTAGGATCTTTAATTGGGCAAAATATATTTTTGAGGGAATGATTGAGAATCTAAGTAATGGTAAACACAGCTTTTTGATGTACCCTAGATTTCTTCAAATCATCTTAGGTGTACAGACCATTAATACATCCCCTAAGATTATAAATAGGTTGACTGCCAAAATGTTTGCCCTGATGAAGATGAACTTTACTGGCCAACATTTGCCTTTGTTGCCTCATATGTTACACCACCCTGATCCTGCTGATATCCCTGATCCTGCCGACAATGCTGATCCTGCTGATCATGTCCCATCATCACCTAATGCACCTGAGCAAGAGACTTCAGTTGATGCTGCTGTATCTGCATCTATTGCTGCTGATGATCCATTACCACCTTCACCCAGACCAGTGACACCTACACCTGAGACTCATGACAATGTTGAAATCAATGAGCAGCCCATCTCAGCTGATACACCTATTGTCCAGCCATCTCCTTTAGAGGATTTACCTTCTTCTTCAAGGTTTTCATCACCTAGTCCCACTAGGCAGCCAGTTAGTTCTGACATCAATGCAGGGGAGGGATTTAATGTTTCTCCACCCAGAGTCAGTGAAGTACCTAATACTTCAAGTGTTCCTGCTGGTGGAACTGATGATGCTGTTGATCTCACCTCTATGTCTCAGCTACTTGAAAGATCTGTGAAGAAAATTGAGGCATTGGAGTCAGAACTTAATGAGACAAAAAGGATTTTTGGTGAGAAAGTGGAGAGCTTGGAAAAGGAGCTCAGGGATTCTAATGAAGCATTTAGTAGAACTATCCAAGAACTAAATGATAAGATCAGCATATTGGAGGGTAGTCAAATGCAAAAGAAAAGAAAGGTTATTCTTTCTGAGTCTGAGGAAGATCAGGATGATATGATATTTGATGGACTTAATGTTCTAGCATCTGTTTCTCTTGATGGTGCAAATACTGAAGTTCCTACAACTTCTGAGCACAACATCACTCCTCAAGCACAGGTCTCCACTGAAGCAAGGACCATTGCTGCTGATGTCTCCATTGCTGCTGATGTGTCTGCTGTTACTGCTAATGTTGAAAATATTTCTTCTGCATCTAAGGCTCCTGTTACTACTGTTGGAAGTTCATCTGTTGCTGCTGAAAGTAACATCATTCCTCCTGAAGCAACTGAACATGATGAAGAGATAGCTGCAAAGGTGCATGAACAGGAAATTGCTGCTGAAGAAGCTAGATTAGCACAGCTTGCTCAAGATGAAGAGCTTGCAAGACAATTGTCTGTTGATGAGAAGTATGTTGCTGAGATTATAAATAACCCAAGTTCAGATGATCCTTCTTCAGAAGTGTTTAGTGCACAAGTTGAATATTTGTTGAACACTGACATGATTATTAGAGCTCATGGATTCATGGTTCTTCAAATGTCTGAATTGGATTCAGATACAAGGTCAGATCTGCTCAAGGCATTCATCTTAAAGAAACAAAGAGCAACTACTTGGAATGAATTGATGGACAGGATCAAGGAAAGACAAAGGTTAGGATATAAGATGCCCACAAACAGAGATAATATCAATTTTATGAAGGTGTATCTAAGGAATGAAGCTAACTACAAGATCAGTGATTTCAAAGGTTGGCCTGAAGGTGCAATTCAAAAATTGTTCCTTGATACTTATGCAAAGCTCAACTCTTTAGTAGATACTGATATTCCACAAAGCAGGAAAAGAACATTTTCATTTTTGGAGTCTGATGTTGCAAAGAGAATGAAGTCTGGAGAAGGCTCTAAGGATGATTCATTCATTGCTCCAAGTTCTAATGATGATGCATCTGAGGTACCAAAGGAAGATCTTGTTCCTGCTGATCTTCCTACTGCTAATGCTTCTATCTCTGCTGAGCCTTCTGTGTCTGTTCCTATTATTCGATATGGTCTAAGATCAAGGCAGAAGAGTCATTCTTTTCACTCTTCTTCTGTGGATATTCTTGAAGTGGATGATCATGAGTTGATTGAGGTTGCTTCTGAAAGTGATTCAGAAGGTGACTCCATTCAGTCTTGGGGTCATATTGCTCATTGGGAGATTAGATCTACGTCAGATGGTGATGTAAATGTTTGGTTTTCTCTTGATGGGACAATCAAGTTCTTTACATTTCTAAGGGAGATCTTGGATAGGGTTGAAAGACAAGATTTGGAGCGTCTTTATGAGATTGTAGACAATCATTATCAATCTAATACTCCTACTGAGATTGGTCTATTGTTATGGGGAGATTTACAAGTCTTGATGAATAAATTGGTTGGTGACAAGACTAAACTGGTATGGGGTAATCAATCCTCATGGAGAGTATTTTCTTGGAAATTATATCCCTATTCCAATGTTCATGTTGTGGAACTCACCTCTGGCAAGTTCCTAACTATGTTTGTGGATATTGCTTATCCTCTAACTGAAGGAGTATTAAAGAGAATGCTAACTCAGAAGGTCAGAGTTCCTAAGCATGCAATAGGAAATGATCTAACCACAGCTGAACAATTGGTTAAATTCATCAAGGATCAAGTTGCAGCTAAGGGGTCATCAGCTTAAGGGGAGGATTGAAGTTTAAGGGGAGGATTATTCTTGTTGTTGTTGTATAGTTTTCATTTCTTTCTTTCTATTTTCTTTTCTTATTTTCTTTTTATTTTGGTGTGATTCTTAGTTCAAAAAAAAAAAAAAAAAAAAAAAAAAAAAAAAAAAAAAAAAAAAAAAAAAAAAAAAAAAAAAAAAAATTTTGTATACTTTGTGTGCTAATAAGTTGATTTTGAGCAACACCTTGCAGGTACAGTGTTGGTGTTTACACCTGCACAATAAATGGTGCTCAACTCACCATGTCTTGCAGACAAGAAAGAGTTGACTCACCATGAGGGTACGGCTCTGGTGTGATAATCAAATCCGTTGACAGCTATAATAGCTTGCTCAAAGCTATAGGGTACTTCAACTCACCCATGCTTCAGTTCTGAGAGTTGAAAATGGTTCTCAATTCACCATGGATGTAACCCTTTATGGGATCCAAAGGATTGGCTAGTCCACAAAAGTATGGTTTGTGGTAAAGACATTTGGTATCCATATTTGGTATTCAATTCACCAAGGTTCAGTTGAAACCAAAGAATTGGCTAGTCCTGAGCAAACGGCTACAGGTAAAGACAAGTCAAATCCGTTTATAGTTACTGATTTGCTAATAAATCAGATGGTTATCAGTGTACCATGGTCTCACACACCTAAACATTGGCTACTCCAGTAGTGATGGCTATTGGTAAAGAGACATCAAATCCATTAATTTTCAATGATTCACCTCTCACAGGAGTTAACACACCTGGATGTGATGAGAATAGTATGAAACTTAAAGAGATTTGATGTACATTTTGTCATTAGTAGCAGCCAAGTTCAAGTGATGTTATGGTGACCAGTAAATCTATTTTGAAGAAGATTTCATGTTCCTGCTGCTCTATTGAAGTTGCTGCTGGATGCTATAGAAGTTGGAATCTTGAAGTTATTGAAGTTGTTGCTGGTTACTTCTTATTGTTGCTGCTAAGTCGCAGTCCTCAAGCCTGAGTTTATGAAATCTTTATCACAAGGGAATCTTGCAGGTTAACCTAGTCAACCTCAAGATTAGGGGAGGATTGTTAGGATCTCTGGGAAATAAGAGTTCATTGTTGCTGCCGATAGTATAAAGTTGGTTCCTGCTGATAGCTTGGTTCCTGCTGAAAGCTCATTGCTGCCGACAGTGTTATCTTGTTTCTACCGATAGTATTGTTGCTGCGGATAGTATTATTTGTTATCCGTATATTTAGAATGTTTGTTATGATTTATTTTTAGAAGAGATTGTTGTTAATCTCTTTACACGTTTTCTTGTAGAACGGGTTAGGGTTAGGTGATCTTGTTAGTATAAAAGATAAACCCGTCTATGAGTTTATGTACGTCTTGAACATCTTTTAATATTTAACAAACGATTCTTAGTTCAATAGTTTGATCCATAGAGGATCATTGTTCTTTTAGAGTTTTTCTTCTTTATAATACTTGCTGTTTAGTTTCCGCATAAACACTTGTATTGCAGAGGTTCTTGTTTATACCAAGCTCAATTAAGCTCGAAGTTCTCGATCCTACATATTACAAGTTACATGTTTGTCATTATTAAAACCGAAGAAATCGTTTAGTTTAAATATCGTAATATTTGCACTAACAAAAATGATTAAAAAAAATGCGTACACTATTGCATATCCTGTTCATCCCCTCACAGGCAACTGTAGCTGCCAAAGGTCGGATCGGAGAAACTTGAATGGCCATCGGGTTTTGGTCCTGGAGTAGGACGTTTCGGATCTAAAAGACAAACGGTGGTTGTAAGTGAGGATGAACAGTCCGGAGCACCAAGTTACTAGGCCGGTCACGAATGAAGAGGGTTGGACAAACAAACGGGTTAAATAAATCCCACTAAATGTAATATATATATATATATATATATTATATATATATATATATGTAATATATATATATATATATATATATATAAATATAATACAATGGTTTATAACCTTTTGACTCATTCAATCTATGTCGATATAAAGATGACTCCACTATAATTTAACAGTTTATAAACTATTTCATGTTTTATAGTTATGATAGATCTTTCATTAAAAATGCCATTAGCAAGTATTATATTCATGCTCCTATATGCAGGCACTTAAGCTGTTTATAGCATGCGTAAAAGCTTATTTTAAGTCTCATAATACAATTTCATGCTATATATATATATATATATATATATATATATATATATATATATATATATATATATATATATATATATATATATATATATATATATATATAATATATCTACATATTATAAATAACAGTATGCGCATGACGTCATCAAATGCAGGATTGATGAATAAGCGCTGGATTGATGACTAATCATGCTCTTAATCCACCTAAGCATGCCATGTAAGCAATGTTTGACCAAATTAATTCGGATGTTGACCTTTAATTACGAAATTTTAAAAAATGACACTAGAGGATTCGAACTTGGGTGAATTTAAGGTGTTGGTAACATCAACAAAGTTGATTACCACTAGACCAACACATTTTTTTGATTATATCTTGCAAGCCCAAATCTATAAACCTTATCAACCAAATAATTATATGAGATAAGTAAGGAGAATCCTACAACTTAGCTAACCCTAAAAGCATATACTTAAAAAAAAATCTGCCCCTTCATTCATAATATACTTTCTCTCAAAAACCTTAATATTATCTTCTCTCTATTTGTGTGTTTTCTTCATCACAGGTTTGCAAGTAACTCTCCTAAAACAACACGAGATGATGATGATTGAAATTACAGTTTTGATGACATAATTTAATCTGCATCTTTATCCAGGTTTGTTTTATTTTAAATTATTTGGAATTTTATTTTTAATTATGATCATTTATAATACTCATTCTCAGCTTTGAAATCAACCATGGCTTAGGTAACTATATGATGACTGGTTGCTATTGTTCTTTACTTGCAGCAACCATAAAATTGATATAATAACTTCTCAGAGATATTTGGATCTGTATTATAGCTAACTGAAATTAATCTTATTGAAACAAAAGTATGTAATTACTGATTGAGTGGTTAATTGATTATACATTGATTGTGTGAGATGTATGACCCATGGTACCTTTATTTTCGTTTTTCTATAGAATCACGACCTTGAGACAGCCAAGGGTGATCGATTATCAGCAATTTTTGGATATGTTTGAAGCAAAGTTCTTTCTGTCGGCAGCTAAGAGAAAAAAATATATTGAGGTTAAGCTCAAGCTCAGTCAACTTGAGGTGCCTTGCTTTTCTTCTTTCTTATTTGTCTTTTGGCTTAAGGATTAACCATAATTATGAATTTACACAAATAGACATCATTCATATTGTTAATACTTTGGATTATTGTTATTTATTTGTTTCATTAATACTGCTGGCTCAAGAAATTTAATACTGTTAGCTTTATCGGATATATTGTTAGTACTGCCAGCTTTGTCAGATATCGGATATATTGTTAGGATGCCATTTCTATTCCGTGTGCCTGTATTTTCTAATTTTGTTTTTAATTTGTGTCGCAGATGTAAATTGTAATGGTTATCTTGCTGATGACCTATAGGATTTTTATTCAACTCATTTAATTTGTTTGATTAATTACGACTGCTTCTACTCTTTTTACTGCTGGGTCGCTCTTTTGTGGAGTATTGAGGTGTAAATATTTTTTGGTCATTGCAAGACCTGTAATAATGATGTGCCAGTTGTTTGTTGGTTTGAACATCCAATCATGACCATTTGAGAGTAATCTTTTCTTTGGGCCTACTAAATTTGGCTTCTTGGTAGACATTTTGGTTGATGCTATGTGGGAATGTCAATGTTTAACATGTTACTCTAAACTTTGTAACATTTTACTTTGGTGCAGGTGGAAAACCTGTTGCGTTTGTACAATAGTATTGACGTCCCTGCAGAGCGTTTGTTATTTAAAATCCCCTCAACTTGGCAAGTGAGTACACAATATTATAGTATGTTTTGATGTCGTTTGGTAATCATTAAGGTATATAAGATAATCGTTTTATTCAGGGAATCGAGGCAGCAAGATTATTGGAGTCTGAGGGTATACAAACACACATGACTTTTGTATACAGGTGAGTGTGCTATGGAAATGCCTGTAAACTTCAAAAAATTGGAATCAATATCCAAAACTAATAACTTGCTAATGCCTCTGTAGAAGATACTGTCATTTTAGTTCCATTTTATACATTATTCATGAACCTGCCTCTTCAATTCACGATAGTCATATGTGCTATTTACGGTCTCAATGGTTAGTATTTTGCTGCATAGTAGGCCAGTGTTATCTTGATTTGTTATACTGTATGGACTTTCTTTATTGCAAATCAAGAATGTTATGTATATTGCATACTTTATTAGTATCTTAAGCATTCTAAATAATGTTAGTTATTAAGAATTTATTTGCGAGGTATTTGATGATATTTTGGTATAATGACTTATTGATTCTGGTATTCTCCACATATAGATAGTCATTATCCTTTTGCTATGGGAATTGGAAGCACACGCTGTCTGAGTGATAGTTTGACACACTTGCCAGACATCAATTTAGGTTAGTTATAGAATATATGTGTGCATGGAACATAGCGGCCATGTGTGTCCGTGCTTCGCTAATGCTACTTTTTTTTATTGATGCAGGTGTTGTTTCGAGTTAATGGTCTATTACCTGAAGGATTACAGAAATCATTGCCAGACAGGCCACCTGAATTGCTCCAAGCTGACATGAATGAAGGTGAAGAACTAAAACCTCATCTGATTTCTTACAAAATACAAATCTACAAAGAATTATCGGCTGAATATAATGGTTCATATAAAAGTATTTTCATAATTATGTATATTATGAAAAAAGTGGTTATGTAATATCATTGTAATCTTATGCTTACTGTGCATCCAACTTATTATTTTGGTGCTAATGGTGGTTTTAATAGGTGTTCCAAAGTCTGCAAATAAATCTAGATATTCTGTAACACCTACGACTTCAGGATGCTCACATGACTCCATAATTTTGACATTACTTTCGGACTGGGCTTCTACCCGATCAGACTTCGCTTCCTCTACCATCTAGAGCATGATCTTGCAGCAGACTACTTCAATAGGACCTTTACATGCCCTATGTTGACAGCATGATTCTTTGGTGGTGGTTGATTTAAGGGGGAATTTTGCTGCTAGAGACATGACGGCAGAACTGCATATGTTGCAAGAAAGATGAAGGTATCCGTTAATTCTTATTCATTTTATTAATGAGTGCTATTTTTATAGGCAAGTGGGAAACACAAGATATCAAGTTACACAGGAAGATGATCAGAAACATTCGGGTATTTCTAACAGCTTTAACAAGTTAAACATCTCCCAAAATGTATTTTTACTGCTTAATTATGTGACCTCCAAGACTGCTTTATTAAATATTGTTGCATATTTTTAATAGTCACATATGTCAATGCATAAAGTATGATAATAACTATGAATGTGATTTTGAAATATTAATTATTGAGTGTTTAGTGTTTTTGTTGATTGAAGTGAAATGTATATTACTATTAGTGAATTTTTTTAATTTGAGTGTGTTTTTATTAATTAATTGATTGATTGATTCAGGTGGTTGCCATTGTTATTGTGGAAGGAAGGTTGAGTGAAGAATTTATCCAGATGCGGTACTCGATTATGTCGAGCTTCAGACATTTCCCAATCATAACAGTTTTTTTAATTCATTCAACTTATTTGAGTCTGTTAATGGCTGTGTACCAGAGTATGATAACCTGTCATCGATAATGGCTGTGTACCAAAATACGTTGGGTATGATAACCTGTCATCATCGGGTATGAGCAACCGATTGAGCATGCCATCGACTGTAGTTCTCGATGCGACGGTTCATGCGGTTGTTTCTAACAATTGTGTTGGCAGGTACGCTACTTCTTTGTATCCTTTGTATCCTTTATTAGTAGTGAAACACTAATTTTTTGTTGTACGCTGCACTTAGTGGTTACCTGATGGTGAGCTCGGTATTTTATACCGGCTTAGAGGATGGACAGCCATTCGTTGCTGAATCACACGTTATTCGACCACCGGCTCTGGCAACTCACACTCCGCCAGCTTCACGATTTGCAGCTTCTAATTCCGAGGGTAGTATTTCTTACCTAAAAACTCCCCGTCACTGTTACATGCCTGCTACTTTTGCTATATATTTAGTAGTTTCTTGGGTGGGTATGATAACCTGTCATCATCGGGTATGAGTAACCGGTTGAGCATGCCATCGACTATAGTTCTCGATGCGACGGTTCATGCGGTTGTTTCTAACAATTGTGTTGGCAGGTACGCTG
Organism: Artemisia tridentata subsp. tridentata; assembly: GCA_021014915.2. Classification (NCBI taxonomy): domain Eukaryota; kingdom Viridiplantae; phylum Streptophyta; class Magnoliopsida; order Asterales; family Asteraceae; genus Artemisia; species Artemisia tridentata. Next base: position 189,526,765 of record CP139501.1, read on the forward strand.
CTTCTTTGTATCCTTTGTATCCTTTATTAATAGTGAAACACTAATTTTTTGTTGTAATGTTTTGACACCACTTCATTACGTTACCAATTTTTTGTATAGTTTTCGTAGCAAAAATATCTGCTGGCAATTGCAAATTTATTTAATATGTTTAGTCAATGGAGTGATTTGTTTTCTCCTTACTGGTACTGCTCCTCAGTCATCACACTAAATTAGTTGTAGTCTTCTTTTGTGTAAGCACTGCACTTTGAAATCGTGTGCTTTTATGTTAGATGTAGTGTTTTGGCATTAACTATAGAGATGCCATTGTTCCATTGATGTGATACTCGCCCCTTCTATCTTGCTTTTTTCTGATGGTAGTATTATATGCAGGTTTTTCAATGTAGTGCTGCAACTTGTGCTCAATTTTATCACCCAAAATGTGTAGCAAAGCTGCTACAGAAGGACAATGAAGCTGATGCACAAGTTCTTGAAAATATGATCGCTGGGGGGGATCCTTTCATTTGTCCTGCTCACAAATGTGCTGTCTATAAGCAAACAGAAAATGAAAGGGTGGAAGAATTGCAGTTTGTTGTTTGCGGGCGATGTCCAACTTCATACCACAGGAAATGTTTACCTGGTATGAATATATTTGTACTGCTAGATAGATGTTGGTACTGGTATGTTTTTTGTTTGTATAATCATGTTAACAACACTTCCTTTTGGAGATACTTATACAGTTATATTTTACACACATACACTTCACGTTATTATACGCTTGCTACCGAATTTAAATATATACCCCTATGAGCACGAGGCGTATTCAATTTGTTGTGTTGGTATTTCTATCAAAGTACACCAAAGCACAAGCTGTGTCAAAAAGAGTGTTCCAAAAGCACAATTTAGCCTAACTTCTCTTTATTACACCTTTTTGCCTTTCACGTGTATTAGAAGTTATTTAAAGGTTGAACATGATGCAGATAGCCTGGTCACATTTGCGTTAGGGGGTTGGCAATGCCCACGGTACCACACGGGACGGGACCCGTGTGCCACGGGAACATCGCCACCGCCCTTTAAAACCACGGGACGGGACCAAAATGCCAGACCATCTCACGCACGGGAGGGAGAGAAACGCGTTAAATTTTTTGACCGTTGGTTTGAATTGTTAAGATTTGAAAAAAAAAAAAAAAAAAAAAAAAAAAAACACGGTAACTTTTTTCTCTTTTTTTATATATATGTTGCATTCTTTGCAAACACAAACAAAACCAACAAACATACTTACTCGAAAAAAAAAACCATACCGAGTATTAAAAAAAAACATGGAGCCAGCAAAAAAAAATAAAGATCCAAGAAAAACCAACCGAGTATCGAGGGGCCTCAAGGAATCTTATTCCTTCCATTTTCCGATTCTCATTCCATGACCTAGGGCTGACCTTTTCTCCGTTCATCATGTAATGGAATGAAAACTCACCACCTTTTTTTTTCTGTGATCTTCAGTAACCTCAAAACTGTAGGATCGAGTACTTCGAGCTAGATTGAGCTTGGTTAAACAAGAACCTCTGTATGGAATACAAGTGTTTATGCGGAAACTAAACAGCAAGTATAATAAAGAAGAAAGCTATAAAGAACAATGATCCTCTATGGATCAGACTATAAAGAAGAAAGGTGTTATTGAATATTGAAATCGTTAAAAAGTATATCAAACATATGGACGGGATGTTTCTTTTATAACCATAAGAAACCCTAACCCTAACCCGTCTTACAAGAAAACGTGTGAAGAGATAAAGATCAATCTCTTCTAAAAATAAATCTAACAACCATACTAAACATACGGATAACAAACAATAACTATCCGCAGCAATCAACCCTATCGGCAGAAACAAAACAATACTATCGGCAGGAACCAACCGCAGCAGCAATGCAACACTATCGGCAGGAACCAGCTTCACTATCGGCAGCAATGAGAGACACCTTATTTCTCATATCCCAACAATCCTCCCATCACTGAGAAACTCTTATTTCCCAGAGATCCTAACAATCCTCCCCTAATCTTGAGGTTGACTAGGTTAACCTGCAAGATTCCAATGTGATAGAGCTTTGAACTTCTCAGGCTTGAGGACTGCGACTTAGCAGCAGCAATAAGTAGTAACCAGCAGCAACATCCATAACTTGCAAGATTCCACCTCTATAGCATCCAGCAGCAACTTCAATAGTTCAGCAGGAATAAGAAATCTTCTTCAAAACATGTATACTGGTCACCATGACATACACTTGAACTTGGCTGCTACTAATGACAAGATGTACATCAAATCACTTAAGTTTCATACTATTCTCATCACATCAGGTGTGTTAACTCCTGTGAGAGGTGAATCATTGAAAATTAATGGATTTGATGTCTCTTTACCAATAGCCATCACTACTGGAGTAGCCAATGTTTAGGTTTGTTAGACCATGGTACATTGATAACCATCTGATTTATTAGCAAATCAACAACTATAAACGGATTTAACTTGTCTTTACCTGTAGCCGTTTGCTCAGGACTAGCCAATTCTTAGGTTACAGCAAACCTTGGTGAATTGAATACCAAATATGGATACCAATTGTCTTTACCACAAACCATACTTTTGTGGACTAGCCAATCCTTTGGATCCCATAAAGGGTTACATCCATGGTGAATTGAGAACCATTTTCAACTCTCAGGAATGAACCATGGGTGAGTTGAAATACCCTATAGCTTTGAGCAAGCTATTACAGCTATCAACGGATTTGATTATCACACCAGAGCCGTACCCTCATGGTGAGCCAACTCTTTCTTGTCTGCAAGACATGGTGAGTTGAGCACCATTTTTTGTGCAGGTGTAAACACCAACACTGTACCTGCAAGGTGTTGCTCAAAACCAACAAAATATACACAATAATTTTTTTTTTTTTTTTTTTTAACTAAGAAAAAGAAATCAGAAACACACCAAAAGAAAAGAAACCAAAAGAAAAAAAATAGAAAAATATACAACAACAACAACAAGAACAATCCTCCCCTTAATCTTCATCCTCCCCTTAATCTGCAATCCTCCCCTTAAGCTGATGATCCCTTAGCTGCAAGTTGATCCTTGATGAATTTAACCAATTGTTCAGCAGTGGTTAAATCATTTCCAATTGTATGCTTGGGAACTCTGACCTTCTGTGTTAGCATTCTCTTCAACACTCCCTCACATAAAGGATAAGAGATATCCACAAACATAGTCAGGAACTTGCCAGAGAGGAGTTCCACAACATGAACATTGGAAGAAGGATATAATCTCCAAGAAAAGACTCTCCAGGATGATTGATTACCCCACACCAATTTAAGCTTGTCTCCTTCCAATGTATTCATCAAGACTTGTAAATCTCCCCAAAGCAGTAGGCCAATTCCAGTAGGAGTATGAGTTTGATAGTGATTATCCACTATCTTATAAAGATGCTCCAAATCTTTCCTTTCAACTTTATTCAAGATCTCCCTCAGAAAAGTAAAGAATTTGACTGTCCCATTAAGAGAAAACCAAACATTGACTTCACCATCAGAAGTAGACCTAATCTCCCAGTGAGCAATATGACCCCAAGAGTGAATGGAATCACCTTCTGAATCACTATCTGAGTCAATCCTAATCAAATCTTGATCATCCACTTCAGAAATATCCATAGAAGAAGAATGATGAGAGAGACTCTTATGCCTTGTTCTTAACCCATATTGCAGGATAGGAACTGAGTGAGATGGTGCAGCAGAAACAGAGACATGATCAGCAGGAATACCAGCAGAAATAGGAACTTCTTGTGATGCCTCAGATGCATCTACATTAAGACTTGATGTACCAGACAATGTCTCTCCAGTCTTCATTTTCTTTGCACTATCAGACTCTAAAGATGAAGGTTCTCTTTTCTTGCTTCGAGGAATATCTGTCAGTACTGAAGAATTTATCTTTGCATAGATATCAAGGAACAACTTTTGGATTGCAGCATCACTCCAACCTTTGAACTCACTTAGCTTATAGTTAGCCTCATTCTTCAGATATACCTTCATAAAATTGATGTTATCTTTGTTTGTAGGCATTTTAAATCCTGACTTTTGTCTTTCACTGATCCTCTGCATCAAGTCATTCCAATTGGCTACATTATGTTTCTTTAAGATAAAAGCCTTGAGCAGATCTGACCTTTCATCCGAATCCAACTCTGAATGTTGAAGAACCATAAAGCCATGAGCTCGAATAATCATGTCAGTATTCAATAAGTATTCAACTTGCTCACTAAACTCTTCTGAAGTAGTCTCAGCTATATCTCTCTCTTCTACAGACAATTTCCTTGCAAGCTCCTCATCATGAGCAACCTGAGCTAGTCTAGCTTCTTCAGCAGCAATTTCCTGTGCATGCACCTTTTCAGCTATCTCTTCATCATTTTGAGTTGCTTCAGGAGGAATGATGTTACTATCAGCAGCAACAGATGAACTACCAACAGTAGCAGCAGGAACCTTAGACTCAGAAGAAACACTAACAACTTCAGCAGGAACACCAGAGACATCAGCAGCAATGATTCTTGTTCCAGTAAAGGGCTGAGGCTGAGTAGTGATAGTATGCTCAGAGGAGGTAGGCACTTCAGTATGTGCACTATCAAGAGAGACAGATGCCAGCACATTAAGTCCATCAAATGACATATCATCCTGATCTTCCTCAGACTCAGAAATTACAACCCTTCTTTTCTTCTGAGGATGTTGACCTTCCAAAGAACTGATCCTATCATTTAGGTTTTGAAGAATGTCACCAAAAGTATCTTTAGTGTTCTTGAGCTCCTTTTCCAAATTTTCAACTTTCTCACCAAAAACCCTTTTTGTCTCTTTAAGTTCTAACTCCAATGCCTCAATTTTCTTCACAGATCTGTCAAGTAACTGGGACATAGAGGTGAGATCAGCAGCATCCTCAGCTCCACCAGTAGGAATACCTGAGGTATTAGGTGCTTCATTGGATCTAGGAGGAGATATATGAAATTGCCCCCTTTCATGTGTGTCTTCACTGAAAGTCTGCCTAATAGGACTAGGAGTTGACAGCCTTGAAGAAGAAGGTAAGTCCACAGAAGGAGTTGGCTAAACAACAGGTGTATCATCTGAAATGGGCTGATCATTGGGCTCAACAGGGTCATTAGTTTCAGGTGTGGGTGACACTGGTCTAGGTGATGGAGGTAATGGTTCATCAGCAGCAACAGATGCAGATGCATCAGCAGCAACTGAAGTCCCTTCACCAGCAGCATTGGATACATTTGCATCAGCTGTATTGGGTGAGGGTGGAATACTGACAGGATCAGCAGGATCAGGGTTGTCAGCAGGATTGGCATTTTGTAACATGGCAGGTAACAAAGGCAAATGTTGGCCAGTAAAGTTCATCTTCATCAGGGCAAACATTTTGGCAGTCAACCGATTTACAATCTTAGGGGATGTATTAATGGTCTGTACACCTAAGATGATTTGAAGAAATCTAGGGTACATCAAAAAGCTGTTTTTACCATTACTGATATTCTCAATCATTCCCTCAAAAATATATTTTGCCCAATTAAAGATCCTACCCTGAGATAAACAAACTAGACTAGATGCAATAGGACTTGGACATTGATCCCAACCACCTGTCTTAACACTAATACACTGGAGTAAAGTATGAATCAAAAATCTCCATTGAGGAGACAACTTACTTTTCAAGAAATTACAACTGCCAGTAACAGGATAACCTATAGCTGCCATACCATCAGTAATATCTTGCCTTGAAAGATCATATTCCCCTTGCTCCTCAGGAAATTGAAGCTGTACCCGAATCAACTCCTCAGTAATAATCACTTCTTGGTTATCAATGATAGCAACAATATCATCTTCCCTTCCCAGAATGTGTCTTACCTTAGCTGTTCCCCAAAACTGCTTGACCAATGAATCATACACTGTCACTGGGCAATACGTGAGGGCATAACGAATAGATGACCCACGAAGAAATGCTAGAACCTCATCATAACCAACACTTCTGAAGAAGACTCTAAATAAGCAACCTTGTTATGATCATCCTTGTAACGAAGAGTTGTCATTGTGTTGGAGGAATGATTTAGGGTTTGAAATGAGAAAATTAGGGTTCGATAGGTTTTTGAGAAATTGAGATGAGAGAAGTGCAATTATATGTTTGGTTGCCAAAAATATCACTTTAAATTGCTGCAATTCTTTGCACGAAACATTGACCAATTAACTTAAGAAGGTTTGACCAATCGGCAGTAACACTTGGTCAATCGGCAGCAATAAGAGGTTTGACCTATCGGCAGGAATGAGGTGGTTTGACCAAAGTCAACCTTCCGAACTTAGTCATTAAGAATAACTTACCCGAATTAACTCACAATACCAACCACCAATAAATTTGCACTAATCTCCATATCATTATATAACCCTCAAATCACAGAACTTAGTTATCACAAACCGAACCAAAAATCATCAAAATCAAGCAAAAACATGAGTTCATCCAAATATCCAATCATCGAAATCTCATCAGATTCTTCCTCCTCCAGTGACTCAGGATGGAAAAACTACTTTCCCAAAACAACATCATCCTCTCAAAACAAAGGTAAGGCCAAGGTTGAGGAGGATTCATCTGATCCTCTTCCATCTACCCCTTCTTCATTTGAATACTTTAGCTCTGATGATGAAGATTCATCAGAGTTGAAGTCCGTGGTTTATTGTCAGGGTGAATGGGAGACTTTCCCTCCTAATTTTCCTCTTACAGATGAGGATAGAGAACAGATGAAGAGAACAGTGGCTCTGCTTACTGAAGAAATGGAGAGAACAACTGCAGCTTTCTATAAAGTACCGGTACCAAAAGGCAAGGCTAATCTTCAAGAAGGCTCTAGCCGAGAAAAACCAAACCCTCGAAGTCGAGACAATCGACAACGTGAAGGCCAAGATCCAAGACAAAGGAAGAATCCCATCAGACCAACTCCCAAGCCAACCCAGCCAGCTCCACAATCAAGCAACCCTATTCCACAACCAAGTCATCCAACTGCAAGGACACGCTCCAGAACACATCAAAGGCCAACTACCTCAAGCTCTTCAATTCCATCCCCTGAACCAAGACATCCACTTCCAGTGATATTGGCACTTCCAGTCCCCCATGTTTATGAAGAGATCTGTCGCTAGAGAGGAAGGAGGTTCATGCCTGATAATATGGGTAAGGGTAAAGGGAAGATAGAATAGGTGGTAGGGTTTAGATAGATTGATGTATGAAGGTTGGTATGATGCTTTGAATTATGTTGATAAGTAGCTTTTGAAACTTGTAACTGAATGTCCTTAAATTTCTCTTGATGAATGAATATCACTGTCTTTAGTTTAAATTCCAAGCATTAAGATAAAGAAAACTACAAAACAAAGTTAACTAACAAAAGACACTGAAAAACCTGCAAAACAAAATTAGAGAAACACAAGCATAATCATGAATGAAAAACAAGACAAAAATACAAGCATTAGCCTCCCCTTAGGCTAATGACACCCTTCAAACCAGCAAACATAATTACAACAACATGATTAACCAAACAGGACAATTACCAAGGATACCATGGAGAATAAGCCATTCCCCCTCCAAAGATTTGATTAGAATAGGCATGCCTGAAATCCCTCTGAAAATATGAAGAGGTACCAGCAGAAATGGTTCCTGAATATCGCAGAAACGAGGAACCAGCAGAACAGGTCTATCAGCAGGAAAGGGAGCCCTATAAAAGTTCATTCCTGCTGCTTGTGGAACATATGGTGGTATTTGTTTAACATTTTTCCACAATGATCTGGTTTGTTGTTGCCCACCTTTCATTCTTTTCTCATGAAAATCACAATCTTTGATAAGATGATATTGACTACCACACACAAAACATGTCTTCTTCCTAACAGACTTGTTCTTACTACAACTTTTCTTAATGTAGACACCATTATCACTAGTGGAACTAGAGACACATCTGCTTTTAACAGAATTAATTGAGCTGTTATCTGAAAAGACTGATTTAGAAGCAGATTTATCATCAGTTGAACTTGAGAGCTTATGATATTTGGGTGTGGTTGATTTTTCACTTGAGTCACATGAAACAAAGTCTTTAGACTCTGCTTCTGAGGACTTGTCACTTGTAGAGCAAGAGACACAATCATTAGGTTCAGGTAAATCTTTTAACTTTTGACCATAAACCATTTGTGACTCATTTGAGTCAATGTCAGAGTCTGAATTAACAGGGACAGGCTTAAAGACTCCTCTGATAGGTGGAGGAACAACATTCATTCCTCCTTCTTTCACATACTTAACAGGTATTTGGTAGTCTACAGGTTCAGGGTTAAAAACACTGTACTCATTAGGATCATAAAATTGATTTGGCCCTATCAGGTTACCATAACCTAAACCTCTTTTAGTTTTTGTAGACATAGAACTATTGACTAACTTGTTTAGGTTTTTAGATGAATCTTTCCATTTATCAAACCTAGCCAAGGCATTATCTAGTTTAGATTGCAAATCCTGTTTCTCTAACACCACCTTAGCTTTTTGAGACTCAGTATATTTAAGTTCATTAGTGGTGTTTTTCAAGTCTCTCTCTAAAACCCTTATCTTTTCTTCATAAGCTAACTGATTATTTTGAAACCAAACTTTTTGGTTTTCTAATGTTTTGACTGCATTGTCATACGCTTGAACCTTAATAAAGTATTCATTATACTTAGATTTCATGTCATCGTATTCATTATTAAGAGTTGAGTATAATTCTTGACAAGCAGGATTACATCTTTGTACCTGAGATGGGAATCCCAACAGAGCATATTCTTCCATATTTCCTTTTGTTTCATAGGATTCATCTTTATCAGTCAGCATTTCCATAGACTTATTATGGAACAAACTCCTAATCTTCCTTGCACACATTTCAAATCTATCGCCTGATAGCGACATTGTGAAAAGATTCAAGAGAGACACTTCAACAATGTTTCCTTCTTTATCAGAGATCCTTACCAGGCTCTGATACCACTTGTAGGATCGAGTACTTCGAGCTAGATTGAGCTTGGTTAAACAAGAACCTCTGTATGGAATACAAGTGTTTATGCGGAAACTAAACAGCAAGTATAATAAAGAAGAAAGCTATAAAGAACAATGATCCTCTATGGATCAGACTATAAAGAAGAAAGGTGTTATTGAATATTGAAATCGTTAAAAAGTATATCAAACATATGGACGGGATGTTTCTTTTATAACAATAAGAAACCCTAACCCTAACCCGTCTTACAAGAAAACGTGTGAAGAGATAAAGATCAATCTCTTCTAAAAATAAATCTAACAACCATACTAAACATACGGATAACAAACAATAACTATCCGCAGCAATCAACCCTATCAGCAGACACAAAACAATACTATCGGCAGGAACCAACCGCAGCAGCAATGCAACACTATCGGCAGGAACCAGCTTCACTATCGGCAGCAATGAGAAACTCCTTATTTCTCATATCCCAACAATCCTCCCATCACTGAGAAACTCTTATTTCCCAGAGATCCTAACAAAAACCTATAATATCTATAATACTTAAATTTTTCTCAAAAAATAAAAAAAAAAAAAAAAAAAAAAAAAAAAAAAAAAAAAAAAAAAATTCTCAAACATAAATAGATCTTTTTATTATATAGTTTCTTGATTATGTAGTATGTTTAACGTTTATCTAGAATTTAGCCCACACAAGTAAGAAAAGGAAGAAGGTTGAGCATAAATGTGTGGCATATAGTTTGTGGTGTGAGACAGAAGGTAACCTTGCATTTTCTTTTTAAAAAAATGAGCTAAAACAGTTTGATTCGAACTCGGTAGTTGATTCTAGATCGCACACTAGATATATCAAGTCCTAAGAATCTCGCCTTATTGTGTAGAGTGTAGTCTTTCTCATTTAATCAAAGGATATAGTCACATTGAACTAATTTTAGTAGTACATATACATGGTGACGAATGATTTAGGATTGCGAGTGGGTTGCTACGGTTCAGTGTCATGTTTTAACCCATCCTATTTTGACCCATTACCCAACTGCCCATCGAAAGCCAATGAGATATCTGACACAAACAAAATTAGTAAAACTATATGTCATGTTTCATCTTAAGCTTTATTATTCTAAGGCATGTGCTTACCCGTGTCCTCTTTACCTCTTCCATTACCAGATTCCCATTTATTTTTTTCTTTTCTTCATTTGCCAATGCATATATGACTAAACACTTTACTTACTGCTTGATAAAGGATTAATAATTATTGGTGGTTGGTTGTATATTGAGCAAATACATGTCAGTTTAATGTGCTTAGTCATTATGCTAAATATACTTCAGCTCAATAATTTGTTGCATTGATTTATTTGCTTCTTTCATTATTTTTCTTGCATGTTCTTGATAACAATATGTTTATATTCATTTTACACAATTTCAATTCATAGTTTCATTATGCAATTAGATGTTCTAACTATGTGGCCCAAAAAACTCAACACTGTCTATTGAAATGAAACTGATATCATACTCAACACGAATAATTACGTGCTTATTTGGCATGAAAAGAGGTTTATATTATTCTGTTAAATGTGTGGTGATTGGATGTATTCTACATTCAGTCATCGTAATTGAAGCTATAGGAAGCTCATTTTAGGTTATGTGCAGTTACTGCCATTTTTCTGCAGCGATTTGGGTCTTCAATAAAAGGATTCGAGCGAGAGCTATTGATGGACAAAAGGAGCAAAGGAAATGAGCTTCAAGAGCTGGGCTAAATATTAAGTTGAAAGCATTATGGATCTTAATAAAAGCAGTTGTGTTTGTAGAAGACAATATTTAGACATATTTTTTACTTTTTAGACATGTTATATAATTTTTATGGAAAAATTTCTTTATGATTACCCACCCGTAAACATAATATTATAATTACAACTCATGCTTCAAACTTATAATTCACTTTTTCTAAAAATTTCCCAACCAGTTAATTGTAAATAACTCTAAAAAAATAATTCACAAGTAAACTAATACCACAAGAAAAAAAAAATACCCGTCCTTAAAAATAATTTCACAGTAACTAACTGACACCATCTAACATCTTATAATTATGATATTAAAAATTATAATAAAACATACGTCCTTAAAAATAATTTTAGAATATCTGAAACCATCCAAATTATAATTACAAATCATGTCCTCCCATCGGGCGGGCTTTGAAGTTCACTTAAAAATACACTTACATAAAATAAAATAAATTCTAAATAAGTAAAACATATAAGTAACATCAAAATATCGTAACAAAAATTTTAAGTTCAAGATTGTATATTTATCTTCCTTTTTTTTTTTTTTTTTTTTTTTTTTTTTAAATCCGGATAACAATTTTTTAATCATATATAATTGGCTCTATTTTATTGATTTAATATAACAAACTTAAAACAGAATTTTAAGTTAGCAAAAACCATTCTAATTATAATTAAAAGTCATGCCCGCCCATTGGGCGGGCTTTGAAGTCTAGTGTGTGTGTGTATATATATATATATATATATATATATATATATATATATTATATATATATATATATATGGGTCCCTTTATTGCGAGAACCACCTTATCTGCGAGAACTACGAGAACCATTTATGTACTCCTAATAATGCATAGTGTGCAACATATCAATGCAAAATGGCATTGAAAATATCTATATTTTTTTTAAATCTTAAACTTTTTTATTTAATCCAAAAGGGTATAATAGTAAAAGACTAATTTTTTTTTATTTTTTTGAATTCTTTTTACCAAATCCGTCTTCTTTTTTTTTTTTTTTTCTTTTTTTTTTTTTTTTTTTTTTAGATAGTATTTTTCAGATTTTGTGAATATATGTTTTTAAGCTAGCATGTTTAGTGCATATATGTTTTTTTTTTAAGATGGCATATTTCTAGATTTAGTGCTACAATATATGTTTAAAAAAATAGTTAGGTGCATATGGATTTTTTAATATAATGAAATTTATAACAAATGAAGAACATAAATGTTATACATAAACTTCGATATCGATTGAATACAACTAAAATACAAATTTTTCTAAAAGGTATAAATACATGAATCTAATCGGTCTATACACGTTAGCACTAATGAATATTCAACACAAAATGGACATATGTGCACACTCATTGTTATCATTATCATTTTTTTAAGTCGGACATATATGCACACGCGTAGGCGTCAACATTTTTTCAAAAGTCGGACATACGCACACTCATAGCCGTGAACATTCTTGTAATTACACCTGTTACAAAGAAAAGTACAAAAATTAGCAACAATAATATTAGTAAAACATACATGTTTTAAGCATTCCGTTTATAAGCAATCATTTTTTAAAACATACATATTTTGAGCATACATGTTTAAAAACATCATGTCCTCAAATATATATGCACACCGTTTTATTAATTCATATCAGCCATAAAACACATATGCACCCATAAACACGTACGCACCATTCCTTAAACACGTACGCACCGTTCCTTAATACTATTCTTTTCCCATTTAATGAACTACGCCTAAAAGATAATAACATGTCAAAAGGAGGAGTCATAAGCATGTTTAATCTTTGACAACTCAAATTGGTAAAATCAACGACAAAAGTTGTCCCCGAAGTGGATATTATCCAAAATATTATATATTATATTAGTATTGATTTTTAATAGTTTTTATAATATATTTTTCACACAATAATCAATTCTTTTAAAACCAAAAGCCATTTTATACATCTAATCAAACGATTGCCACATCAGTTACTTTTCAAATTAAAAGATTTTCACCAAACGCCATTTTATACATGTATGCAATTGTTTGTTTATGTATTCGCTCAATAGATACATTTAGGGGTAATCACTGGCTACCGAAAATTAACATTTAAACAATAAATCTTCTTTAAAAAGGAGAACTAGTTTCAAATCCACACAGCAACACTTAAAACAATCTTAAGATAAATTCTAGGTACCTAAATCTGATTCAAAGAAAACAAGGTGTTATGGTGGTTGTAAAGAAAATTACCTTTTGATCATTTGTAAACTAAAATATGGTTGTTGTTTTGGTGCCGCCGTATGAGTAACATAGATCGTGCCAAATCCGTTGCACAACAAATAATCGGATCAATCATCATTAGTTAAAGATAAAATATTATCGGGTGGAAATACCACCTTTATAGCCCATGCTCGATCTGGGTTGGAAAAGATGGTGTGGGGGTCGGCGGCTAGGGTTCTTGAGAGAAGAGAGATCCAATAAGAGAGAGATAGTAGTGAAAAAATAAATCACAGGTTTTTTGGAAACGGTTTTTGATATGTGATCCTATTTTACTGAGATAATTAAATCCCCAATTTGCCTCTAATTTAAACTTTTCCTTTAAATTAGATTACATATATTTTCAAAAGTGTCATTTTGCATTGATATGATGTGCATTATGCATTATTAGGAGTAAAAAGGTGGTTCTGAAAAGAAAGTCTCACTATATATATATATATATATATATATATATATATATATATATATATATATATATATATATATAATATATATATATGATGAGAGAGATAGTTGTGAAAAAATAAATCACATGTTTATTGGAAACGGTTTTTTATATGTGATCCTATTTTTCTGGGATAATTAAATCCCCACTTTGCCCCTAATTTAAATTTTTCCTTTAAATTATATTACAAATATTTTCAAAAGTGCCATTTTGCATTGATATGATGTACATTATCCATTATTAGGAGTAAAAATATGGTTCTCATAGTTTTCGCATATAAGGTGGTTCTGAAAAGAAAGTCTCACTATATATGTTGGGTTTTAAAGGTTACTACTGCTGATTTTGTTAAGATTGCTCAGGAATTACAAAGGAAATGCAACAAGTTGTTAATGCTGCTAGTTACAAAGTTAATACTGCTAATGGAAGATTAATGCTACTGAAAGATTAATACTGCTAGAACACATAGTTAGTATTGCTAATACGTTGTTAGTGTTGCTAGTGTATTAAAGTCGGTTATTACGTAAAGTATGTTTAGATAAATATAAAAAAGATTCTATAGAGATTTATCTTGTATAGGAAGTTATTGTAAGCCGACTAGGACTCCTTAGTCTATAAAAGGAGGACCTAGGGCATATACAGATATACGATTCTAGAGACAACTTCAAGGTTGTAAACCCTAATACTCAAGGAGTATTCGTATTATTAATAATATTGAAGTGTTTAGTTTGATATTCATTGTTTACTGTTTTGTTCTTCTTAAGATCAAATACAAGATTCCGCATTGTGTTTGATAAACCACAAGTCAGTTTCTATACCTATTTGCTCAACTGGGATCAACCAGTGGTATCAGAGCTTGTGATCTAGAGACTGTGAATCAAGAAGAACCTATTGCAACTCATCTCACTGAAGAAGGAAGACATGGACTCAGAATCTACTCACATGATCACTGCATCAAAGGTCCCCATGCTCAAGCCTAGAGAATATGAGCTATGGAGAATGAGAATCGAGCAGTATATCCAGATGGTTGATTACTCTATGTGGGAGGTCATAGAGAATGGAAATCAACTACCTAAGACTGAAACTTCTGTTGGGGGGTGTTATTACTATTATGCCTATCAAGACTGCTGAAGACAAGGCACAAAGATGGCTTGAAGTAAAGGCCAGAAGTACTCTTATGATAGGAATTCCAAATGATCATCAGCTAACCTTCAACCACATCAAGGATGCTAAACAGTTGCTAAAAGCAATTGAGACAAGATTTGAAGGGAATGCTGCAACCAAGAAGACAAGGAAGAACCTCTTGAAGCAACAATATAAAAATTTTGCTGCTTTAAGTTCTGAAAATCTTGATCAAACTTTTGACAGACTTCAGAAACTCATCAGTCAATTAGCACTTGTGGAAGTCTCAATTTCTCAAGAAGATGTCAATCAAAAGTTTTTGAGAAGCTTATCACCAGAGTGGAACACACATACTGTGGTATGGAGAAACAAGGATGATCTAGATACTATGAGTTTGGATGATCTGTACAACTATCTTAAAGTTTATGAATATGAAGTTAAAGGGTCATCTAGTTCATCAACAAGCACATAAAACCTAGCTTTTGTGTCCTCCTCCAACAACAGTTCTAGCAGTCCTAATGAAGTAGTTAATATTGCTCATGGAGTTAGTACTGCTGGCACTCAAGTTAATGTTACTGGGTCTACAACCCTTGATAACTTGAGTAATGCTGTCATTTATGCTTTCTTGGCTGGTGCATCTACTAGTTCTCAAGTTATGCTTGAAGATTTGGAACAGATCCATCCAGATGATCTTGAAGAGATAGACTTGAAGTGGCAGATGGCAATGTTGACAGTGAGGGAAAGAAGATTTTTTAGTATGACTGGAAAGAATCTCAAGATTATTGGGAAGGATAGCTTGGGTTTTGACAAATCCAAGATTGAATGCTGCAACTGTCATAGGAAGGGTCACTTTGCTAGAGAGTGCAGGGCACCAAGGAACCAAGACAACAAGAGTAATAAAGTTTCAAGTAGAGTTGTACCTGTGGAAACTACAAATTCTACAGCTTTAGTGTCTCAATGTGATGGTCTTAGAGCTTATGACTAGAGTGATCAAGCAGCTGAAGGACCTAACTTTGCTCTTATGGCCTACTCTTCTGCATCTATTTCTGATTCTGAGGTATCTAACAGTTCTAGTTGTTCATATAAGTCTTGTTTAGATATTGTTGAAGAACTTAAGAATAGGAATGAAAAGCTAATGGAAGAGGTAAAAATGTTAAAATTGGACAATTTCAGCTATAAGGTAGGTGTAAAATCTGTTAAGGAAAAACTTGACTTTTTCAAACAAAATGAGTTAGAATATGTAGAAAAAGTGAATGTTCTTGAAAGTAAGCTTTTTGTCAAAGAAAATGAAGTTAATGTACTCTCTAAAAGATTAGACAAGGCTGAAAAAGAAAAAAGATGCAGCTTATAAGGAATTAGAAAACCATCAAGTTAAGGTCAATAAGCTTGAGTTTGCATCTGAAAGTGTTAACAAGACAATTGAGTGTCAGTTAATGAGGAGAGGTAGTGGCATAAGTTATCATGAAGTTCCTCCTTCAATAACAGGCAAGTATGTACCTCCTATTCCAGAATTGTCTTGTTTGAGTGAGTCAAATGTTAAATCTTTAGGAGAAAGTAGTGAATCTAATAAGGACAAACCTAAGACTGAAACAAAGTATTCTGATGCACCTACTATTGAGGATTGGGTGTCTGATGATGATGAGGAACAAGAAAAAGATAAACCTAAGGTTGAGAGTGTAACAGTCAAACCTAGTGTTGAGCAGATTAATTTTGTCAAACCTAGTTTTGGTAAGAAGGTGTCTAAGAAATTTGTTAAGTACACTGAGAAACCTAGGCAAATCACAAACAGGCCTAGAGGTAACCAAAGAAGTTGGAATGGTATGATATCTCAAAGGTTAGGAAGTGACTTTGAGATGATCAATAAGGCTTGTCATCACTGTGGTAGTTTTGAACACTTATAAGAAAATTGTTATTACTATCAAAAACCAATGTGGAACTATGCTAGGAGGGTGAATCAAAAAAGTTTTTCTAAGAATACTCGCCCACATGCTAAAAGAAACATGGTTCCAAGAGCAGTACAAATGAGATCTGGTGTAGTGTCAGTTACAACTGCTACTCAAAATGTTTCAAAACAAGCAGTAGTAACTAATACTGCTAGATCAGTTAGTACTTTTAACATCAAAAGAACAGTGAATGGTGCAAATAAATTGTCAAAGTTTTCAAACAAAGCATATTCCACTATAAAATAGCCCATTCAAAAGTCAACAACTATTAATGCTGCTAAGGCAAAGGCAGTAGTTTCTACTGCTGAGCCAAAAGTAATAACTGATACTGTTTTGGGAAACCATGTTTATGTTGTGAAGTCCTCAGCTTGTTGGGTCTGGAAACCAAAAGTTAAAGTTTTAGTTCATGTTTCCAGACACAACAGTGCATCTATTGTTTTAAAGAGATATGAATATGTAGATGTACAAGGCAGATCCAAGTCAGTATTAGCTTGGGTCCCCAAAATGAACTAATTTTCTTACTTTATGTAGAGGGCAATCCACAGATGGAATTGGAAGATAAAGGAGTATTTGATAGTGGATGCTCAAGGCACATGACTGGAAACATGTCCTATCTTGAAGATTTTGAAGCTATTGATGGAGGAAATGTTGCTTTTGGGAGCAATCCCAAAGGAGGGAAAATCACTGGTAAAGGTACTATAAGGACTGGTAAATTAGATTTTGATAATGTTGATGTGTCGTGTATCATGCAAGTTTTAAAAATTTATAAATACAATCTATCCACTTCTCTAATCAACACATACGAGCAAGTATACTCGTCCGTGGTAGTAAAGGTGGGTAAATTGAGATCGTCCCAAGGGAATTGTTGTTTGGGTTTGGTAGTATAAGTCTTAAAAAAAAGGGTTGTCAATCCAATTTGGTGCAAATTCTAAGGTAAGTAAAAATCCAATCAATCAAAAACAAATATACTTTTATGTAACTTGTGATGATGCACAACTTAAAATGAGTGATTCACAATCAATGATTTTTATCATGAGAAATCATCTTCTAAGAATTCAATCTCGTAGTTAATTCCTTTCGGCCTTTGTTAACTAGTACGATAATTCTATTAAACTCTTTGTTGTTTGAAAAGCATTTCTTATCTTAAGAATTCCTACGAATCCTTTCGGCCTTTTCTCGTGATGAAATCGTTTCCAAATCCATTTTAATGAGTTAATATGGTGCTTGTCACACACCATAGTCCATACTAATTCGTGCACTAACTTTTTGGAATAAAAACATAAAGAAAATCCTTTCGGCCTTTGTTAATCTTTAGAACTGTTTTTACCAACTAATTAAGCAAGATTAGATTGTATTTCAACAAACTCATAAAACAAGACATGTTTTCATGCATCACTATGAAATAAGAATACTCCAACAATTGTCACATCATACACACAAGTATAACCAAAATCACTCCATAACAATCATAATTAAACACAAGTAACAAACCATACTTTCATTCATCTTAAAGTAAAAGTAGTTCATAATAATTCAAACACGAAATACCTAGTTTTGGAATTACAAGAACTAGAATTGTGGAACTATAGCGACCATACTCCTCCAATCGCCTATGATCACACGTAAACAACTCCACACTCGAACACAACTCTTAAGACTCGAACTCAAGGTTCCCTAGACGTTTTTACAACAATTACAAGCTTTCGGGCAATGATAATAAGTTTAGTAAAGACTTGGTGTAAGCCTTCACTAAGTTTTGGTTGTCACACTTTGTAAACTAACCAAGGGTTCTTTAAATAAGTGAAAGAACTCCTCATCTCCAAGTAAAAACATCCACAATCAGTTAGTAACCAGGAAATGATAAGCCATCATGATTATGAGGCTTAAATTCATCATTAAATGCGATTTTGTAACTTCAGCTCCCTCCGACCAATCGGTATTGAGGTCCAACCGATCGGTTAGATCTCTCGGTAAATTATTCTTCTCCCATCCGAATCGGATGCAGGCACCATCCGATCGGATGGGCCATTCTGCCACACACAACTTTTGGTTTTTTTCTTTCTTTTCTCGTTACGTGCTTGATCCTTTGTTGTACAACTAATTTCTTTCATAGAACTCGATCTTTTCTTGATATTTGAACATAGAGATCTTGAAATTATTGAATCTTTGAGTTCTCGTGTGGTTTCTCTCTCGTTTTCCTCTCGCGAATCTTCCAATGTGCATAATCACATCATTTCTTCATCTTTTTATCATCTTTTCCTGTACTTGGCTATATTTACTTGCATATACACTTTTTCACGATTTAGTAACAAATACACACAAATATAACCAAATATGATGCACAAAACTAACGATAACGTGACCAAAAACATGTTCAATTTGAGCGTTATCATATTCCCCCACACTTGAGTTTTGCTCGCCCTCGAGCAAGTCTAGCTTTTAGAAAAATCTGATATCAATGGCATCTTTATTATGATTTTAAAAATCCAGCAACTATCCCAATGGAACAATTGTTATTTTTATTCTAACTGTGAAAAATTCTTGAAACATAAACAAGTTAATTTAAGCTTGATAACATAACTAAGCTCCTCACAAAGGAATTTTAAATTCACTCAACACTCAAGGGTAAATTTAATGGTACATCACTCAACTGCTCAGACATGATTCACGTTTCTTACCATAAGCTTGTACGAGTATCAAAACAACAAAACAAAACATCAAAGAGGTCTTTTATTCGGTGTTAAGGTTAAGGGTTACGGTTACTTGGCTAATGTGCAAATATTTCATACAAGAACATAATAGCTCGCTAACAATAAATTCTTGACTAGCTAAGCAATGGATGGTCACTAGATTGTACCTTGATTCTATAACAACGTTATTTGCATAACGGATGGTCACCAAAACACGTACTAGCTCGCTAGCAATGTTTTTCAACTATTCAAAAACTCGGATGGTCACTAGAACATCCATGCACTACATATCTAAACTAAGCCATCACTAAATCCAGATGCTCGAAAGCTAACAACGAATCAAGTAATTGGAAAAGGTAAGGATAAGACATGGGAATTATTTGTGATTGGTTTCTACAAAATAAAAATAAATAATTAAGAATCAAGTCCAAATTCCGTTCCCAACTCTTTATACCTGAAATGATCACTCCAGCAAACTTCCTCGATTATTACTATTCCGCATCTCATACTAACTCCGTTCTTCCTTCATAGCTCATTGACTATTTTATTTTGATCCATTCATACATTCATAGCTCATTGGCTATTCATTCCCTTTTTTTTTCTTTTTTTTTAACCCCCACACTTTGGATGAGTACACGCTACAAAAAATACAAATAAGAGTAGCGACCTCCTTCTTCATTGAAACAACACATATACATATCAAAGTGTAGTTAACATGTAATCATCAAAAAATAACTAGTTTTGAACATCAATTGAACTTGATTCAGGTAAGGCTAAGGTGTAAGGTGTAAAATCTTTTTGTATTTTTATGGATATAATCAAAAGAAAAAGATAGGCTCAGAAGGTGTAACTAAGGGTATCTAGCGTAAAAGATTAACGCTAACAAATGGTTTCCAAATACTAGGATAACTAACCAATGTGGTCAGCAAAAATATTTTTGTAAACGGAAGGCCATTTGGTGTAAATCCTAATTTGCCTCTTATCATTTGAATTATTTTATTACTCGAGAGTAATTTTAACCGTAATGCATAACACGTACAAGTTCTAGAATCAACATAATCACCGGCACACTCATAACGAAATATAGAGCATAAGAAATGTTTTATACAAAAAGGCTTAAATCCTCACAATTTAAGGTGGGTTATAACATGTGCTAGCAATAGTTATCAATAGCTCTCCTTACTTGATTAAACTCCAAAAAAATTTCAAATAGCCTCATTTTTTACCAATGAATCAATCCATATAACAAAGGAAACAACTAGAACATCAAGGGCGAACCTAACTCTAGTCACTCGAATCCCAAAATTCTACTAAAAACTTTAAAAAATTTAAAAATTAAACCAATTTTTCTTATTTTCTTCCCTCCCCCACACTTAAGTTTTGCATTGTCCTCAATGTAATAAAATGAACTTAAAAGTAAAGGAAATGGGAAAAATTTAGTTAAAAAAAATGCTACTCGGAAAAAAAATTCGCATAGGCATATTTGATCATAAGTAAGCACACGAGTTCTTCTAACTCCAAATATTGATCAACACTAAGCTTTCGTGAATTCTTCTCCTGCAAAAGCTGCAAAAACTGCAAAAACTATACGCGAACAAACAAAACAAAATACTAAAACAAACAAAAGTAGTTCAAAACAAACCATAAATAATAAAATCCTAATAAAGTTAAGTTAAAATAGTGGAAACAAACATTATTCAACCCACCACCGTTTTTAAAACATAACCATAACAAACCAAATCTTCGATGATCATCAATCATCGGCATCCATGTGTTCATCACCATGAACCCGCTCATCTTCACTCTCGTCATCATCCTCATAATTCTCTTCATCATCAAAAACTGTATACTTTGGCCTCTTCTTTCCAACACCTGACGAAGAACCTCCTACATCATAACTCGAACCTCCAACTGTAGGAACTCTACCATAAACTGGCACTGGATCGGGGAATGGTGCGTACCCGGGATACGGATAAGGATATTGGCCATGATATGGGTCATACTGAATTGGGTATGGTGGAACATTTGGTAGGTTTTAGGGAGGTACCTCATAATCAGCATCACGAGCCACATTTTGAATCATCGGCATGGAATAATCATAGTTGTAATTTTGCCTCATCATCATAGAATCTCTCCACACATCCCTACACTCTATCTCATTCAATTCACGGTTTTAATCTCCCCATCCCGAGTCAAAACTACCCGGGCATGAACATTCCTAATTGGTGGTGGTGGTCGATACGGTTGTTGTTGATAAGGTGGTTGTGGTGCTCCTTGAGGTGCGACCATCGTTGGTTCTGTCTAATCTCCCAACATCCTTGTTTTCCTATCCAACGCTCTACCGAAACTTTTATCATCCCACGTCTCACTCTCCTTCATCTCCGAACATTTCTCCAATTCCTCATTCACGAAATAACCCAAATTTCTTGCCAACATAGTCACATAGTGACCTCCACAAATCACACTATTATCTTTTATCCCTGGTGCTCTTCTTGAAAGATACTCGGCTATTATCCAAGCCGCGTTCCCATTCTTATCTTCCTCCAACAATTTCATTAGCCACAGATCCGGCTGATTGCATTTATCCCTGCTACATGTTCTATGCAAAACCCCCCAAGCGATCAACTTTTGTAAAATCTTCATGATAGGATTCCTTAGCTTGGACGAGTTTCTTCTACTACAACCTGGATCTCCCACTCTATTCCAATAATCCGCTAGACCCTCATATTCATTATGCTTCCTCACCAACCTCGCAAAATGAGGTGGAAACAAACGATGCTCAATTTCATCTTGATCGTATAGACCAAGGGCAACAGCAAACTCCGGCAAAGTATAAACATGCTCCCTACCACAAGCCTAAACCAGATACATTTATCATTCACTACATCCACAATCTTTCTTTCAAAATAAAACGTGGAGAAAAACTCCAAACACCATTCTCGATTAACATTCTCATAAATACTAAACGCTCTTTCCCACGAAAAATCTTCAAAACTATCACCATCTCCCTCATACACATACGACATTCTCATCATTTTTCTCAACTCCATCTCACAATCATATTCTGCAAACAAATTCCAATCAACTAACCTTGGTTTAGCAATGTCTCTCCCTTGTAGCTTCGAAAGACGCTCACGAAAAGCGTGCTTTTCCTCCTTCCTAAGGTCGCTAAACTTCAAGTTTTCGTTACGCTCCTGATTGAGAGTATATTTGACCTTGCTCTTAGCATTCCTTTGCACATATTTTGCTACAATCGGATTAACCCCACCACGTGATGAACTCAAGCCACCTGCAAGATAACTCTGTAGAAAACACAAACATATGATAGTATAAGAACATAAGAATCAAGATTACATGATTTAGAAGTCACGAAACTCGTTTTAAAAATTTTCAATTTTCATTTACCGACCCATCCATCCGATCGGTATTCCTCCAACCGAATCGGATAGAGTAAATTTCCCATTCCCAACCGATCGGTATTGCCCCGCAACCAAATCGGTTGGGACCTACTGTCTCAAAAAAAATTATTTCTCTGACTTCAAATCAATTCTATCAAATTCTACTCTATCCTATCATGCATTTGATCAATTATCATGGTTTCTACATATCCCACTCATCTCCAAAACATATTCATAACATATTCGCATGATTTCTCAATCTTCCTAGAACATATGAATACTACGAAATCAAAGCTCCTTAATTTATGCTCTAATCAACAATGCATCATCCTAGAATCACTAATCAACAACTAAATAACACATGGGAATCATCAATTGCAATCTAAATTGATTCAAAGTTTTGACCCATTTTAATCTGAAAATTCAATCAATTAATTCTTCCTCAAAACTTAATCAATCTATCTATTTCTTTTTGCAATGAATTCCTCAATCATTTCCCCATCTATTCCAGAAAAATTACATCTTAATTCGAACTATATCAAAAGTACCCAAATTTTGACCTAATTCAAGAAGTCCGAATTCAAACCTAATTAATACAAATTGATGATGTTACTTACTTGTTTAGGTGCCATAGATGATCCTTCAACACTCTTGCAACACTTAATAGTCTCCTATTGGTCGAATTTTTGAACCCCAAGTTTGGTGGATTGAGTGTGTGTGTGTTTTTGAGATTTTTGAAATCTTGAGTATATATATTTCACTCCATTCGATCAGTATTTGATCCAACCGATTCGGATTGAATTTTTGCAAAAAACTTCACTTTTTCTTTTGACAACACTTTATCACACTTGTAAGAACAAGTAGAAGTGTTTTTCACTCTTCAAAAATACTCCTTTTAAGTATGAAAAAATACTTCACCACACTTAATCTCCCAACTTGTTTTTCAAGTCTATCTCTACAACTTCTAAAACAAAACTTAACTCTTAAACTCAAAACATAACTTCATAAACTTAATACTTAAATAA
The DNA here is from genome assembly GCA_021014915.2 of Artemisia tridentata subsp. tridentata. Lineage (NCBI taxonomy): Eukaryota > Viridiplantae > Streptophyta > Magnoliopsida > Asterales > Asteraceae > Artemisia > Artemisia tridentata. The sequence goes on from CP139501.1 coordinate 189,550,447, forward strand.
ACCAAGACAACCAAAAAAGTATTAACTTAACTCAAACTTAAATGCAAACATTAAACTACTAGAAATGCATAAAAATTAAAAAGAGAACAAACAAAACACTAGCAAAAGCTTTGTGCTTTTATTCTTCAAACTCTTGTCTTTCATCCTTCAAAGTACTCGTGCCTCAAGATATCTTCATTTTGAAACTTCCCGGACAACTTTCGGTTAGTCATTTGCGTTTTAAACTTCCTTGTAAAGTTCCTTCCATCCGGACAAACTATATCAAACTTCACATGCCATTCTCCGTCTTCTTTTTCCTTCTTGTAAACACTAGCTCCTTCGGGTCGCCATTCCAAATTCTTTAGTTGGACCGGTAAAGATCCAAGAAAATATGTCAATTTGTTAAACACAAAAACATTCTTAAATGGGTTATAGAAAGCCTCCATCGCTAGAGCTCTTTCCATCTCATCTTCAATATCAAAGTAACTTGGGACAACCGGCCCATATTTAGGCCTCCCTTCTTCATCTCTACCTACTTCAAAACAACCCAAATGGTCTTCTTCTTCATCTTCATCATGCACTTCTTTAATAATCTTTCCTCTAGGTTTAGGATAGTACGTATGCTTCAAGATTCCATCACTAATAGTCATAGTACCTCTACTCATATCTATAATAGCTCCACAAGTTCTCAAAAATGTTCTTCCTAACAACAATGGTAACTCCTTATCCACCAGAATGTTAAGCACAAGAAAATCGGCCAAGAAAGCTTGATATCCTACTTGGACTCTAACATTCTTTACTTCTCCTGTCGCTTTTGCTCGTGAATTATCAGCCATAGTAAGATTATATTGATTTAGTTGAGGATTACCAAGTCCTAATCTCTTATACAATGGATACGGCATTACATTCACACTTGCTCCTGTGTCAGCCAATGCATACATCACATCTGTTCCATCCACTTTAATTGGTAACACAAAATTTCCCGGATCGCTCTCTTTTTTAGGCAACCCATTCTCAACTATCCTTTCTCTTGCAACCTCATCAAAATTCTTATCCTCTAATCTAGCCCTTGCCATCATAACTGCATCCAACTTCTTACGATAAGTCATGTAATTGTTCAACACATCAATAACCGGCTTTTCCTCCATAAGCTCCTTAAACTTTATTTCCAAATTTTCCAAAATCCCTAACTTTTGCTCTTAGGTTAATGGTTTAACTATTTGTGGTGTTTTGGGTGGTGAACTAGATGAAGAACTTTCATTCTTAGGGGTGGAGGGTTGGGTAAGTTTGGTAAGTGGCATTTTCTTTCTATTCGTTTTTCCCATTTTAACAATCTCTCCCTTTCCTACCTTTTCTTCTACCATATCATCAACATCAATCCTCATCTCTCCCAATGCAAAATCAATCCTACATTTAGTCTTAACCATGAAATCTCTACCAAACACAACTTCCGGTTCATCAGCATTCCCATATTCCAAAACAACAAAATCAACTTTGGAAACATGTCCATGAATATTGACATTCACTTCTCCCACTATCTTTCTTCCATAATCCTCATAATCAAGTCGAACAAAACCAAGCTTACCAAGCATATCTTCCGTTATGTAATTGTCACCATATTCCATATTAAGCTGAGCATCCCAAGCTTTTATACCTTCCACACCACAAGGTGTAGCATACCTCATGAACGGTGCATCAAACTCTTTAGGTGGTGCTCGTGTAAACACAACAACTCTTTTCTCCTTAGGTAAACAAACACTACTTTCTCCAACTTCTTATTTTCTTTCAAAATCAACCTTAGCTTCTTCCAAAATATTTTCCAAACTCTCCAATGAATCACCTGAATCTTTCAGCATCTCTTCCAAATTTCTCAAGTATTCCGATACATTGCTTAAACTCTCCATTCTACTTAAACACTAACTATAACATAACCACAAAAACAAAAGAAATCCAAACTATTAGCGTGAGGGTTAGTTATAATCGAAACATATTAAAAATATAAAACCAAAGCAAGCAAACAAACAACTTCAAACTCTTAAAACATCAAAACAACTAAAAATTAAAAATTTCAAAAACTTTTACCGAGGCATCCATCCGATCGGTATTAGCCCCCATCCGATCGGATGGTTGAATCGTTAAAAATCAAATTTACCCAACCGAATCGGATGCGGGCAACATCCGATCAGTTAGATCGAAATTTTTCTAAAAAACTTTTTTTTTTAATTTTAAAACTAAATTAAGACTTTTTAATATAAAAACTTAATAATTGAGAATAAACTAACTTATAAAAATGGAACATAACAAATAACTAATAACTTAATTAACATTAAAGTAACAACTAATTATTAACTTTAATAATCATTAAACTAATTAATTAACATAATTAATAGAAACTCTTAAACTACTAATCATTAAAACTATATTAACTATATTAACTAAAACATTAAAAACATGAAAACACTATTATAATTACCTTATTAATCATCTTAATCACTCTAAACTTAATCATATTAAAAATAACATTAAACTAACATTAAAACTGAAAAATAACACTTAATCCTAAAAACTAAAAAAAATTTACCGAGGGCTCCAACCGATCGGATGGGAATCCATCCGATTCGGTTGGTCCCGAACCAAACCTTTTTTTTTTTACTACAAAACTTATAAACTAGCAAACCAAACTACCAAGTAAATTAACCAATTCCCCGGCAGCGGCGCCAAAAACTTGATGTGTCGTGTGTCGTGCAAGTTTTAAAAATTTATAAACACAATTTATCCAATTCTCTAATCAACACATACGAGCAAGTATACTCGTCCGTGGTAGTAAAGGTGGGTAAGTTGAGATCGTCCCAAGGGAATTGTTGTTTGGGTTTGATAGTATAAGTCTTAACAAAAAGGGTTGTCAATCCAATTTGGTGCAAATTCTAAGATAAGTAAAAATCCAATCAATCAAAAACAAATATACTTGTGTGCAATTCCATGACTAATTTTATAGAGTAATCTACCAAGTTGTGTAACTTGTAATGATGCACAACTTAAAATGAGTGATTCACAATCAATGGTTTTTATCATGAGAAATCATCTTCTAAGAATTCAATCTCCTAGTTAATTCCTTTCGGCCTTTGTTAACTAGTACGATAATTCTATTAAACTCTTTGTTGTTTGAAAAGCATTTCTTATCTTAAGAATTCCTACGAATCCTTTCGGCCTTTTCTCGTGATGAAATCGTTTCCAAATCCATTTTAATGAGTTAATATGTTGCTTTTCACACACCATAGTCCATACTAATTCTTGCACTAACTTTTTGGAATAAAAACATAAAGAAAATCCTTTCGGCCTTTGTTAATCTTTAGAACTGTTTTTACCAACTAATTAAGCAAGATTAGATTGTATTTCAACAAACTCATAAAACAAGACATGTTTTCATGCATCACTATGAAATAAGAATACTCCAACAATTGTCACATCATACACACAAGTATAACCAAAATCACTCCATAACAATCATAATCAAACACAAGTAACAAACCATACTTTCATTCATCTTATAGTAAAAGTAGTTCATAATAACTCAAACATGAAATACCTAGTTTTGGAATTACAAGAACTAGAATTATGGAACTATAGCAACCACACTCCTCCAATCACCTATGATCACACGTAAACAACTCCACACTCGAACACAACTCTTGAGACTCAAACTCAAGGTTCCTTGGACGTTTCCACAGCAATTACAAGCTTTCGGGCAATGATAATAAGTTTAGCAAAGACTTGGTGTAAGCCTTCACTAAGTTTTGGGTGTCACACTTTGTAAACTAGCCAAGGTTTCTTTAAATAAGTGAAAAACTCCTCCTCTCCAAGTAAAAATGTCCATAATCGCTTGAAGATGGAGATATTTTGACTTCATTTAATATTCTATGAATTTCTTCTTTAAATTTACATGCTTGAATCCTTTTTATAGCATCTCATCTGTTATAGGCGCCTTTGATATGGACGGGTTTGGAGACTTCTTTATAAGACTGTTGTAGTATGCCGTGACTGCTTTTATATCTGCTTGCTCTTCATGAATTGGTTTCCACCATTTTGCGCTATATTCCCTTATGAGTAATGGTGGAGATGTACCTTCTGCTTTTTGTTTTTTATAATTAAATGACATAATCCATGGAAGTCTAAATATAATTGTAAATTGCAAAGTGTACTCAAAAGGAGTTGCACTTTCTTGTGAAAACATTGATTTATATTTGTTATATCCTTCTAAAACTTTGGGAGGAAATATTTCTGGAATACTTCCCATATACTTGAACCATCTAACAAACCATTTTGGATAATTATTTGAAAATTCTTCAGCGAATCGAAAAAATGAAGTATGACTCTAATTTTTAATAAAAATGCTTTTGACCAAGCTTCTTGATAATCATAATAATTATAAACTGGGTATTCCGGGTTTCTTTCTAAAACTTTATTTGTATAAGGTTTGTTTCCCCAATCTTCTAGGGATAAGACTTTCATAATCCTTACTTTGCTAAAATCGATTTGATCAGGATTTTCTGTATCAATGGACCTGCTTTCTATTAGGATTTCCTCGTAATATTCACGAGTTTGGTAATCAATGTTATAAAAGTGAGTGTTTTTGGGATATAGAAATTCAATCAGGGCTTTGAAACCTAGGTTTAGTTTTTGTTCTTCTATAGGTTCAACGATTTTTATAACTTGTCTAGGAGGATTTGTTTGGGTTTCTGGTTTGGAGGTATTAGCTGAAGATATAGTCAATGGTGATCTTGAACTTTGAGATATATTTTGTAAATGGGCTAAGGCTGAATATGTTCGTCTGGGTCCAGGATAATATGGAGATGAATATGGACTAAGTGGTATAAATCTGTTCTGAGATATTGCTGATGGAGAGGTGGATGGAGATGGTATTTTTGGTTTTGGTATAGAGATTTTCTTTTCTGAACTCATATTCCCTGTAAAAATTCTCTTGATAAGAAATCTGGCAAGGAGTTATTTTCTCCTTTTATAAATTCAATTGTAAAATCAAAATTACTTAATATAGCTTGCCATTTGGCGAAAACTTGTTTAGAAATCAAATTTTTTACATCTTTTTCTAAAATATATTTTGCCGATAAACAATCAATTCTTAATAAAAAAAGGCTTCGTATACAGATCATCTTCAAATTTTTTAATATTTAAAACGATACTTAATATTTCCTTTTTAATAGTAGAGTAATTCCTTTGAGTATCATTCCAGGATCCTGAAAAATATCTAACTAATTATTCGTTATTGTTATTTTTCAATTTTTGCTTTAATATACCACCATAACCTAAATCACTAGCATTTGTTTCAACTATAAGGCTTGCTTAAGGATGAGGTATATTTAAACATGGTAAATGTTTTATTTTTTCTTTTATATGTTTAACTATTTTTGTATGTTTATCAGTCTAGGGTTTAGGATTCTTTTTTAATCTATCATATAGTGGTTTACATATAATTTCCAAATCTTTAAAGAAATCATGAATATAGTTTAGGCATCCTAAAAATCTTTGTAATTGCTTTTTATCCTTAATTTCGTCTGGAAATTTGTTTGAAAATTTTAGGCTTCTTTCTATAGGCTTAATGGTTCTCTGGATTATATTATGTCCTAAAAATATTACCTCTGTTTTTAATAAACTTATCTTTGTAGGAGAAACTGCTAATCCATTTTTATATAGATTTAGACTTTGTTGGAATATCTTTTTCATTAAATTCTTTAATATATGGTAATTCAATTATATGTTGTTTTCTTTTCCAAAATGCATTTGGTATAGTAGCACACACATTATTCTTAAATTTTTCTTCTAGTTGTTTTATTTTATTTTATATAATACTACTTTGTACTTGTTCTTCTATTCTTTTATTACTTATTTCATTTACTAAATATTTAACATGTTTCTTTTTATTTTCTAGTAAATTTATTTCTCTTGTTATTAATGGGGAAATAAATTCAAATGTAATTTCTTTATTAATATTTTTGTAGTAAGTCCTTTTTCACTTATAGAAGAAATAGGATATAATTGAGTTATAAAGGGTTGTCCTAATATAAGTTGAGAACTAAGGTTTTTTACTAATATAAGAGGCGTTTTAAAACAATAATTATCTTTGCATACATGTACATTAGATAATTTATAGCTTATAATTAATTTAGATCCGTTGGCTGCCCCAAGTCTTTGCGAAGATTTCTCATACTACTCTGTTGGAATTAATCCTTCTTGTATACAATTTAAATCTGCTCCATAATCTAGTAGAGCTATTAATGATAGCTTAAATTCTCCATTTACTACAATATTTAGTTTAGTATACCATCTTTGAGTACTAATACTCTGTATATGATTTATTGTAGTTTCTTTATTAGAATCTTCTTTAGAAGTTCCTTCATCTTGCTTCTTTTTATCTTTTCTCTCTTTTTAATTTTCATCTTTTTTGTTTTCTTCTAAATTTTTTACTTTTTGTTTTGATATCGTTATCTCATATTTTACTGTTTTTAATTCTTCTTGTAAATATGAGATTGTTATCTTCTTGGTTTCTCTATGAAATCTTTGACATATCTCGTTAAAATTATATTCTTGTGTATTATCAATCTCTTTATTATTTTTATCTTTTAATTGTTCTTTTAATCTATGTAGATAAACTTTCTTTATATCTTTATCTTCAATTTTACTCATTAATTCCATTAATATTTTTACTTCTTCACTTTCATTGTTTATAGTATTTATTTCTTTATAATCACATGTACAATTTCCTATACATTCACATGCTTCAGACTCACTACTAGAATCAGAAGAATTTGCTACTATGTTTAAATCATCTTCTTCATAATCTGATATACTAGAATCACTTGAATCTTCATTTATCATAATTTTAATAATTTGATCTTTAAGTTCATTAGACATATTCAATTCATTTATTCTCATTTTAGTATAACAATTTTTTGATGTATGACCTTGTTTTCCACATTTATAACATATAATCGTATCTTTATATTTCTTTTCTTTATTAAACGAAGATTTTTTATTTCTTTTATATTTATTTCTTTTTTCATATTGATTTTCATATTGTTTATATCGTTTACTTGCCTTTCTATATTTCCTAACTCTATACTCCTTTTTTAATTCCCTAGTGTTTTTTAAAGGTAGTTTTAATGGTTCATAACCACATTGTTCACAGAAATTACCTAATTCTTTTATGTTATTAATACATTCTTTCTTTATTTTAGCTTTTAACTTCAAATCTGAGCATATAGCTAAACCTTCTTGATCTACATAATTTATTATTTCTCCATAAGTTAGTTCTGCCTATGGTATCATATTATTATATTCATTATTTAATCTATTTCTTATTTTTTCTACAAATAATTTTGGTAAATCAGCTATAAATCTTTCTTTCGAATAAGTTTGACCACAATCTGGTCTAGTCATAACCTTAGCTAAAAATACATCTTTGTACCATCTAAAATTTTTGTAATTTTCTACAAGTTAAATTAAATAATATAGCTAAATTTCTTTCTTGATAAGCAGATGAATTCCCTACAAAACTCTTTAATGTAGCAAATAATAAAGTGTTTACTATATCATCTACTTCAGTTTCTAATTGTAGTCCATTTTCTTCTTTAATTATAGTTTTCTTTGCATTAAGTATTGTTGCTTTATCTTGTGCTGATACATATGAATCCCACCATTCTTTTAAAGTTCCTGTAAATCCAGATATTATTAAAGAAGCTACTTTATGTTTTGGATTTTTGTGTGATTTATATGCATTAGATGCCATAGTCATTTCTTGTAATAAATTTATTATATGATATTCTGTTAAACCATCAATATTCCATTCATATATTGATTGACCATCATATTTTGATTGTACTAGAGTATGTCTTTCTTCATATTGAAAATCAGGTGGTAAAGGTCTAGGATAATAATTTCTTGTTTCTGCTCTTGGGGTATACGTGTTATTTGAAGTATATGGGTTATACCTTATTTTATTTACTTCAAGTGTATTAAATTGCTTTTCTATTTCCGATATATTATCATCTGATATATCTTTATTTATAACATTTATCTTTTCATTTATATGAAATTTAAATAATCTTTCTTCTATTTCTTTTAATATACTATTTTGTTTACCTAAATTTATTGGTTCATCTATATTATATGGTATAAATATGAGATTTTCTTTTATTTTTTCTTTTGATTTCGAGGTACTTGCTTCGTCTTTTTTATTACTATTATTATTATTATTTTCTATCATATCTAATTGTTTTCCTATTGTGTTTAACATTTCATTAGTATAATTATTTTGATTAATTATTTTTGACATTGATTTCTTATCATCTTCTTTTCTTTTAGATAAAGGTATTCCTACATATTCATTATTTCCTTTTTTAATTATTATATCATTATATGGTGGATGTACTCCTATTTCTGTTTCTTTTGTTTCCAAATTTGTATATGTTTTACTTATATTTGTAGTTACCTCTATTTTTTCTCTAAAAGGAAATTCTATATTATTTTCTATACAATATAATTCTAACCATGAAAAAAATATAATATTTTCTTTATTAGTAATTGAATATAATTGCCATTCAACTTCATGTAACAATCTTTCCCTTTTATCAAACTTTAAATAATACCAAACTAGCTTTTCATTATTATAATCATTGAACATTTCATCCTTTAAAAAATTAATTTCCATCTTAAATTCAATAATTGACGTCTTCATTATAAGAACTAGTCTTTTGACTTTTCTAGTGAACTAGTCTTTTGACTTTTATTAATTTTTCTCTTAATCTAATATTGTTGTCGGAGAATTCTTTTATTAAAATTAAATGAGCTTGATAACTTATAAAATAATTATTTGATAAATCTTGTTTAAGAGAAACTATATTATTAGTATTTCTTAAAATAGATTCTTGATAATGTTTTATTTGTCTTTTTAGTTAGTATTGATATAATCTCATTTTTAACAAATAACTAGTTTTGATAGCGCTTCTCTTATCTCACAATGATTTATCTTCAAATTATCTTTTAATAGTTTTATACCCCAATTTATATCATAAAATCTTAAAGCACCACAACTAATATATAATTGTCATTCATTTTTCCATTTTTCAACAAATTTTATTTCATTTCTTATTGCCTTGTTTTGCCTATTTAATTCTTTAAGATAATTAATAACTGCTCTATTTTTATTATTTCTAATTTGTGACTTAGTATCACTCATGATTGGTCTTCCCTATAATATTCAACTTCTGACTTAGTTGGATTATAAGTATCATCACTTTTATTATCATCTTCATATAAAGGTTGAGGTATTGATCTATTAAAATTGACTCCTTTAAATTTTATTGACTGGGTTCTCCTAATATTATATATTTTCTCTTCAAAATTAGAGGTTTCAGGTATATAGCTTGAATGTCTTCCTGATTCTATATTATTATTTCCAAAAATTATTTCTATATTTCCATCAGTATGTTCTATAATATTAGATACTTCTTTATTTAATTTTAAAGGTTTAGGTTGTACTAATTCTTCTAATTTCCATGATTCATTTCGAGTTATTTCATCCCATCTTAATCTCTTAGGTATATATACATTAGAATGTTCAAAATTTGCTTCAAAAATTAATGTTTCATCTTTTGGCGACTTAAGTCTAGCTCTGGGTTCTGTAGTAATAGTCATAGTTTTATAATATATTCTATATATTAACACTAGTGGATCTGATCCTTCTTTTATTTCTAAATTCTTTGTTTTTATATTTAAAGTTAAAACATCTAGAATATTTTTATCAAATAATGACACTGTATAATTTGGATAACAATTAAAATACATTGGACCATTACATATATTAGACTCGGCTAAAGCTAATAATGATTGCTTAAAATTTTCTAATCTAGCATCTCTTAATACAATAACCGTAGGGACATCAATTCCTAATCTAGTTAAAGGTTTTATAGCTATCTGAATTAATCCTATATGCAAAAATTTATAATTTTTTCTATGTTCTCTAATTGCTCTTTCAGAAAATAATTTTATACTTTGTTGATTTTGAACTATAGGTAATGTTTTCTCTGTTGTTTTAAAAGAATAACTTTGCAACCATTCAAAAGATCCTATTTCGTATATAGTTTTAACATTTTGCTTAGGTATACTTCAATTTTGTAAACTATTTTCTATATTAGAAATAGATACTTCTATTGAATTACTATGATCTTGTTCGTCTTCAACATCAGAAGAAGAATCACCTTTTTGATTTAATAATAGTCTTGAAATCTTATTCATAATGAATAAAGTTTGTTTTCTATTTCGTTAAATTTCAGAAACTAAGGTGTGTAATTAACTAAATATACGATCTACGGGAACACCCCCATATTGTGGTGGTACGGCCGTCTTACTACTTTCATCATCGTTGCGGCTAATTCCAACCCACTGATCGACAGGGCTTACCATCGCAGCCATATATATATATATATATATATATATATATATATATATATATATATATATATATATATATATATATATATATATATATATATATAATATATTATATATATATATCCCATATCGTGGTGGTACGGCCGTCTTACTACTTTCATCATCGTTGCGGCTAATTCCAACCCACTGATCGACAGGGCTTACCATCGCAGCCAATATATATATATATATATATATAGACACACAACACACAGTTATATATATATATATATATATATATATATAGGGGCGCGTTCTATGCAGTACCAATATTAGATACAGTACTTTACAGTACCCTTTTAGACCAATAATAATTTAGTATTATTAAATCTTTTTAATTAATTGAAAAGGGCATAATAGTAAAACACATTTTCACTTTCTTTTTGAATTTTTTTTAATTAAAAAACGTTTTTTAAATCCCTCAATTTTTGTTTTTTTTTTAGTGTTTTTTCAGCATGCATGTTTTTTAGAAATTTGAGGTGCGTATGTGTTCTTTTTTTTATATTATAAATTTACATATGTTTATTTTTTATTTTATTTTATTTTATTTGTAAATTGTTTA